>RCWM02001033.1:0-162997 GCA_003667255.2 Euschistus heros
TCACCTTAATTAGACAATTTCTATTCAATCGCCACTTTCAGAGTCAGAATAGGTGTGATATTATCAGATACTCATAAAACAGGTCCCAACGAGTTGTTCCTCAGGGTTGTGTCCTCAGGTCCAACCCTTGTTTTGCGAGGGCTGGCAATAAACGACCATGGGACTTAACTTAACCGAGAGAGTTGTCCAAGAGCCAGTATATTCGCTGATGACTTGGCCATTATATTGTCCCCCCGCCAACGAGAACATTGACAATATTAAAAATACACTACCGGCAGCTATAAATAGATTGTGTTGCTGGTCTACTAGCCATTGGCCTTCAATGCTCCCCCGAAAAATCTCGATGTCTTCATTTCAGTCGGAACTTATAGCTACCACCATATCTGCGGCTTCTCCACCTGTGTAAGGAAGGCTGTGAAATCAATTAAATTGAATGGTAACTGGTGCCAAGCGCTTGTAGATACAGGGAGCTCACTCAGTTTTTCTTAATCTGAGTAAAGCTCGTGATCTAAGCATCCCTATTTCACCTCAAAGTGGGCAGGTTTCAATGGCCTCGATGTCACTAATTTCTCCTATTGTTGGCCACCTGCTTAATAGACCTTCAGATAGATAAAAAACTGTTACAATAATATAAAATTATTAGTCATGAAAGACCTATGTGCCGACGTTATATTAGGGCATGACTTTCTAGAACACCATCGATCTGTCGAATTAGAATTCGGAGGGCCCCGTGAATCTTTGAAACTTTGCAGTTTAGCTGTCGCCATTGTCAACCCAGTTTTCCTTATTTTCTTGCCTGGCAGACGTTTGGAAACCAATTGCTACTAAATCTAGACAGCATTCATACTCTCAAGACGATCTCAAATTCATACAGAATGAAACAAATAGAATGCTACGAGAAGGAATCATTGAACCAAGCAATTCACCCTGGAGAGCTCAAGCTTTAGTAACAACAAGTAATAATCATAAAAGGAGAATGGTCATAGATTATTCTCAGACGATAAACCGCTTTACACTTTTGGATGCTTACCCTCTTCCGCGGATTGATTCAATCATTCACAAAATTTCTCAATACTCCCTTTTCAGCACTATTGATTTACATAGTGCTTATCATCAAGTGCCTATCAGACCTGAAGACAAGCCCTATACAGCGTTCGAGGCAAATAACCAATTGTACCAATTTACTAGAATACCCTTTGGTGTTATGAACGGAGTTGCTGCTTTCCAAAGGGTAGTTGATGAAATTATTCACAAGGAAAGTCTAACGGGAACGTTCGCTTACCTTGATGATGTAACAATATGTGGGAAAAACAAAGAAGAGCATGACCAAAATTTGGAAAAATTTCTTACAGCTGCAAAAAAATACAATTTAACTCTAAACGAAAATAAATGCAGGTTACGAACATCAACAATCAATATTTTAGGCTACAATATCTCTAACAAATCTATAAAACCAGATCCAGAACGGATCAAATCTCTCTTAGAATTACCAGCACCTACTGACACTGCCTCACTACCAACGGGTTCTAGGCTTCTTTTCTCACTACTCCAAATGGGTCCAAAAATACTCTGAGAAAATAAGACCACTTGTTCAATCTCATTATTTCCATAAAGTCAAGAAGCATTTGCCGCCTTTGAGTCGCTTAAACAAATAATCGCTCAATCTGTGGTTTCGGCAATAGATGAATCATTCCTTTCACGGTAGAGACTGATGCTTCAGAGTTTGCGATCTCGGCTACACTCTCCCAGCAAGGACGTCCTGTGGCATTCTTTTCGCGCACGCTCTCCTCAACTGAACAAAAACATTCTATTATTGAGAAAGAAGCATATGCGATCGTTGAGGCATTAAGAAAAATGGCGACAGTTCCCCATTTCAAGACATTTTAAACTGATCACAGACCAAAAGAGTGTTGCTTTTATGTTTGACAATCACCGCACAACTAAGATTAAAAACGAAAAGATCATGAGATGGAGAATTGAGCTAGCTCCCTACAAATACGACATTATTTATCGTCCCAGGAAAAGAAAACATTCCAGCTGACACTCTATCCCGAATTTGTGCTACCACTAACACGATTTCTCTCTATGATTGGCATAAGAGAATGTGTCATCCCGGGATTACCAGGATGTACCCACTGGGTCAGATCAAAAAATCTACCGTTCTCCCTCGAGGAAATCAGAACAATGACGTCTTCCTGTAAGGTTTGTGCGGAAGTAAAGCCATGCTTTCATAACAAGGTACAAGGACAGCTGGTCAAAGCAACTGCTCCATGGGAAAGGCTAAACCTGGACTTCAAAGGACCTCTTCCATCATCCAACAAAAATCGCTACATTCTAACAGTTATTGATGAATTCAGTAGGTTTCCTTTTGCCTTTCCTTGTTCGGACATTTCAACTACAACGGTCATACATCATTTGACAAATCTATTTTCATTGTTTGGACTTCCAGCGTACATCCACAGTGATCAAGGTGCATCATTCATGTCAGAAGAAATCAAGACCTTTTTGCGCTCCAGAGGAGTGGCGACTAGTCGAACCACGCCTTACAACCCGCGAGGTAATGGTCAGTGTGAGAGGTATAACAAAATTATTTGGGACACTATTATCTTAGCGTTGAGGTCAAATAACCTCGAAAATGAGCGATGGGAATTGGTTCTCAATGACGCATTACATAGCATCAGATCGCTCTTGTGTACTGCTACTAATAGCACACCTCATGAACGTATGTTCACACACCCTAGACGATCTTCTAGCGGCACCTCCCTTCCTGCATGGCTTATGCAGCCAGGACCTGTTCTTCTACGAAGATTTCAAAGGAGAAGCAAGTTCGATCCTTTTGTGGAAGAAGTTGACCTCCTGGAAGCAAATCCTGACTATGCTCACATCAAACTGTCAGATGGTCGGGAAACAACTGTCTCTACGAGGCATTTGGCTCCTGCTAGTAACCAAACTGAAGAAACCATCAAAATAGACAACGCTCCATTTCTCCTCCCTGACGAACCTCATCTTCCACTAGACCAAGATGAGCCCGGAGTATCTGCGGAACCAACAATGGAAGATTCACCCTCTTCTGAATTATCTCTTCCAAACGCTCCAAGAACTCTAAACCTCAGAAGAAGTGAACGAACACGTAATCCCCCACGATACTTGGAGGATTATATCTAAACTTATGGGCGGAAGAATGTGGTGACTATATCATTAGTAATTACCATATGTTATTATTGACTATCTTAATTATGGGAAGGTTATATTGAGTAGTGTATAAAGAGTGTTTTATGTTCAACCAGTGCTATATTTTAGTTGAATAAAGCCTATTTCTTTAAAGGTTGACTAGTTTATTTCAACTTATTACATCATGTTTGCTTTTCTCGTTTATTTCTTGGTTACTCTTCTGTATTGCTTGTTCGTTTCTTTTTTCACATTTACTACTTAAATTATTCTTAGGTAATTTCTCTTTACTGCTATTATTCCTAAATTTCTACTTTTTCATACCATGTTATTGCTTAGTGTCTTCTGAATCCACTATTTCTTTCTTTCTTTCTCTTTTCCAGCATCCTTGTCATGACTAGCGCCCTAACCTTCTGTCATGTTAACGCCCAATCCCTCCCTGCTCACTTTACCGAATTCCATCAATACTTCTCTGATAATTTTTATCATATCATTGCAATATCTGAAACCTGGCTCAAGCTATCAATTCCTTCCCTCAGTGTCTCCCTTCCTAATCACTATCTGCTGCGTCATGATCGTACTAACCGCACTGGCGCAGGTGTTTGTATATTTGTACATAATAATTTCCGAACCAAAGTCCTAAGCCTATCCCCTTCTTCTGAACATCCCCACATTGAATTACTGTTTGCCGAAATAACCATGCATTCTCAAACTACCCTAGTTGTAGTAGTTTACCGCCCTCCCCAATGCTCCTTTTGACTCTCACTTCGAACCACTCTTTTCAACATTGTTCCTCTCTACTCACATGTTATTATTGCTAAAAATTTCAATACCAATCTCCTCTCCGATTCCTCTGACAAGTCTTACCTTGAAAACCTTCTTTTTTTTTCCTCAACCTACATGTGGTACTCCAACATTCATCCCAAAAACTATTTCCTATCGCAATCTTGATTCCTTAACATTTCCCTCAATCCAAAATAATATTGACGCTCTGGACTGGGACTCTATATATTCCTCTCACACTATCGACAACAAGATTGACATCCTCACATCCAATCTCTTATTCATCCTCGACTCACATACCCCCTAAAAACCACCTAATCCGACGTCCACCAGCACCGTAGATCACAAAAGAAATCAAAAACCTATAAAAGAGACAAGAGGCCGCCCGACGATGTTGTCGACGGACTAGACTTCAGGACGACTACACTCTGTTTAAATCCCTTCGGAATCAGACACAAACTGCTATTCGAAAAGCTAAATCATAATATTTTCATGAAGCCGTCTCCAGTGCCTGTGATCCAAAATCAAAGTGGAAAATTCTATCAAAAATGTCCTTTAGTAAATCCTCCAATGTTCCGCTTTCATTCTCTTTTACTCCTAACAAAATTAATTCCTTTTTCGCTACCTCACCATCAAACTCTCCATCTCTTTCCGCCAGCTACGCTCCAAACGGTCCTCCTTTTAACTCCTCCAATTTTTATTTTTCCTATATAACACCCTCGGACCTCATTGATGCCATTTTCCAATGTAAAACACAAGAAATTGGACATGATAGTAGTCTACTAAAATTAATCAAATTATGCCTTCCTACTATCCTTCCAGTCAGTCCTCCTACATATAAATAATTATTCTTTGCAAAAGAATTCCTAGAAGAAAGCTAAAATACAACCCTTACAAAAGAAATCTAACCAATCTTTACTTAACGATTTCCGTCCCATATCAATACTTTTCAATCTGTCCAAACCTCTTGAAATACTAGTTCAATCGCAAATCTCCAATTTCCTAGAAAACTCGCATCTCCTTAATCCGTTTCAATCTGGGTTCCAACCTGGTTATTCAACTCAGATAGCCTTAACAAAAATTACTAATTACATACATACTGCTCTCGACTAACGAAAAGTAACTGTCCTTATCCTTCTAGACTTTACCAAAGCCTTTGACACCCTAGACCTTCTATTCTCCTCACGAAACTAAAAGCCCTATCTTTTTCTCTCCTCTGGTTTCATTCCTTCCTCTATAGTAGAACTCAAATAGTATCCATACCAAACTAGCCACTTTCCTCTTCTCTTTCGTTGACATCAGGGGTAGCCCAAGGTTCCAGTGTCTCTCCTACCCTTTTTTGTGCCTGCATAAATGATCTACCAAATTCCATTCACCATTGTTCCTACCATCTATACGTGGATGATTTCCAGATATATCTATCCTCCCATCCCTCTGATTTAATAAAATCATTCTCCCTTATACAAGAGGACCTCAATAGCATTTGCAAGTGGGCCTCTGATAACAAATTAAAATTAAATTTAGAAAAAACGCAGGCTATTATCATAGGTTCTAATACCCATTTGAGATCCCTTCCCCACCTCCCGATCCTGTCTATGAACTCTTAACCTATTCAATTCCACTCCACAGTTAAAAACCTCGGTGTTACCTTCGACCAAACCCTTTCATGGAAACCTAATATCTCCCAAATTTCTCGACGGGTTATATCCATCCTTAAACTATTCCATTCTTCCCAGGACACCCTTCCGAAACCTACTCGTCAACTTTTGGTTTCTTCCCTTATCGTACCCCATTTCGACTACAGCTGTGTGGCATATGGTGGGTTGATGGCGGAACTCGAGAGTAAACTAAGAAGACTAATGAACTGTTTCGTTAGTTTTATCTTTAGTGTTCCAAAAGCCTCCCACACATCACATCTATATACAGAGTTATCATATCTATAAATGGCCTTATCATTCATCCCGCAAAAATTACTTCCTAGCCTCCTTCCTCGATCAAACCATTAATTCTTGGAATCCCTCCTACATCTATAACGTTTTCCAGTTTAGATCCTCGGTTTCCTTCCGCACTACAAGATCTCGCTTCTCATACCTGTATACTTCTTTTTATAAGAGTACATCATTTGACCACTCCTTTATTTCCCGTGCTACTTCCTTATGGAATTCACTACCCTGTAATATCCGTAATGCTCCATCTCTGTCCACACTTCAATCCCTTCTCTTTCAATACCTCGTTTCCCTTTAGAATGATACTGACTAGCAAAACCTCACTAAAAAAAAAAGCATTCAGTAGATGTAAATAGGTTTTAATTCTTTCTCCTACAACTATTGGATTTTTGTAATTTTTATTTCATCTGTGTCTGTTTTTGATCTTTATTTGTAAAATTGAAAATAGTTAACCAGATTGTTAATTTATTTTATTTCATCTTATGAAAGCTAGACTCATTGGATTTATTTATGTACATTATATTATTCTTAGGGGACATCATCCCAGAATAAAGTTTATTTTCTATTCTATTCTATTCTATTCTAAAATGACTATAAAGTCGAAGGCACGGAAGAAAGTGGACGATCAGTAAATCAAAGATTAACAGAACATATAAGAGTATAAAATAATAAGACCCAGAATTTCAACTTCTCTATACATTCAAATGATATTAACCATAATGTCAAGAAAAACTCGGGAGTGCCAACACGTCATGTAGAACAAATCCTAAAATTAAATAATAATTAATGGTTAGAAATAATAAAATAGTTCAAAACCAATCCATTTTTTAAAATTAAATTACTAGATAAATATTTCCAGTAGTCCTATTTAGACTATTAGAATCGGACTTCCGTTTAGTAGAAACGGAAAAAAAACAGTTAGACATCGGGAAAACCCTAAGAACAACCTACCTCTACCTGACCTTTTCTTCCGTTTACATTCTGTCTGCTGTAAGGCCTGATATCTTTCAGAAGTCATTTTTCCCTCTTTTGTGTGTATCGATATGATTTCTGCTCTTGCAAAAAAAAAAAAAAAAATTATTTATATAGTCTATGTAGTAAAGTGCTGATGATTTGACATTCTTTTATATTTTTAAAACTGATGATGTGTGTTTAACATACTATGCTAGCTTTGAAATAAAAACAAAAAATGCAATAGAAATGCCAAATAATTATTGAATCCTTAAGTTAAAATTACCTTCTAAAACTTAATCAAATCTTACGGCTACTTATCACTTATCTGACCCATCACACAGACTCCACAGTAGTTATTGTTTTGTTTTTTTTTAAGTAAAATGTTATTTATCCATAAAACGTACTATTGATACAGCTAAAGTATAATGAAAGTAATTTAAAAAAAGTAATAACTACCTATTTACTTCTATCTTAGCTTAGTACACTAAAAACTAAGAAATAAAAGTAATTAAAAAAAATTAAACCGACTTCAAATTAGTAGACAGGTATACAAAATAAGAAACAGCCAGTGAACTCAAAAGGAAAAAAATAATATTTTTTAGGAATTACGGGAATTAAGGAAAACTAAATTCAAATGCGGATTCGTCTAAGATATACCTAATTCGGTACAGACGCCGACAATTTTTTTTAGGTCGGTGCAAGCGACCACAGTGACGGACTTAACCAACTCCTGCTCCTGGCTGGCAACGATCTCAAAAAAATTATACACACAATTATCCATAAGACAAAATTTATTTTATGCAAAACTAAAATAGAATGATTCTTTTCTTCTACCGTTGTACCATATAAGTTGAGTGTAATGAGATAAAGTCAAAAATAAAGTTCATTAGTTGTAAAACTTTGTTTTGTCCATTTTTTTCGGCCCGCCTAGATGTTTTTCTATTTCATTCGCCCTCCCCTTAAAAAGTTTGCCCATCTCTGTCTTAGACGATTCCACTTTTGAATTTAGTTTTCCTTTTCCGCTATTCCTAAAAAAATATTTTTTTTTTTTCCTTTTGAGTTCACAGGCTGTTTCTAATTTTGTATACCTATCTACCGATTTGAAGTCGGTTTAATTTTTTAAAATTACTGTTATGTCTTAGTTTTTAGTGTACTAAGCTAAGATGGAAGTAAATAGGTAGTTATTACTTATATGATTATTAAAGGTAGATAAGTAATATCTATGTGATTAAGTTTGATTATTAGTAATTTAAAAGTCTAAATTACTTCATAACAATAGGGAGATTCTTATTGAGGGTTCTGCTAAAATAAGGAAGGATCGTGAGGCAAAGGGTAGCATCGAAAGGACAAAGAGAATCTATGATCAAAGAGAGAGACAACGCAAAACTCAATCTCAGAGGTCTCAGCGACTCAGTCGCATGTCAGAATATACTCGTAAAATACGTGCTCTGGAATCTGAAGACGAACGAATCTAAAACGAAGCCATGCGTCTTCAGAAAATTAGTGATCACGCGAGTTATAAGATTATAAATATTAGTCATAATATTAATATAATCTTTAACATTACTTTTATTATTGAGAAACCCTTTTAGCACCTGACTAAGAGAAAGTATCCTTCTGACCTTCCAAGGGTAAAATATAAATTACATCTTGAACACACATGTCATAAAACAATCATAAAGTAAACTGCCTTGGGTCAAAGATCCCCTGCCACCCTAGATTCTCTCTTTTTACACCATATAACACCCTGTGTATATCACTGTGACATGAGACAATTGACACCTACGCCGGACTACTCTTTCTCACGTTCCCTTTAGTAAACATTTAGCCAGACACTTTCACCATATTTCCTCGGTCCTATCTCCACTCCAAATCTATAGGTTTAAGTAACTGGAAGTTTTCAGAGGAAGACACTCTACATTAGACTTGTAACCGTTATACTAGAAGTCTTATATGTAACTATCAGTAAATAAAGTATCTTTTTCTAAGTCTTTACTATTTGTGTTCGTTATCTGGCGCCCGAACTAGAGACAGACATAGCATCGAGATCGTACTATTCCTAGGTTTTCTCGAGTAAGCTGCTCTGCCTTGACCGAACGCTGAAGAACTTTGACTGAATATCCACTCTTGCGAGGTGTCTGACTGTCATCGCTTGGCCCACTGATTCCAGGTACCAACACTACTTCACCACACATCCAGTTTGAAACCCACTCATCCGAGGTATTTCAAGCTGAAGTCTCCTTCTGGCTCACTGACCCCAGGTACCAAGCAAGGAAGACGGCGAACTTATTTAGTAAGCTTAGTTAAGATATTTATGTTACTTATATAATTATTTTCTTTTTTATTACTATTATATTATAGTATTATAATTATAAATATGGCATCGTTCCAAAACAAAAGAGGATATAGCCCTTCTTTTTATTATAAAAATTACAATTTAATTAAATATTTAAATGTCGTGAGATTGGAAATAAATAAAATATATATTCAAAAAGAGCCACTTAAATATGTATTAAAGAATGTCTTAGCTCATGAAGCAGAACATATTATAGTAAAATATAAATTCAAATATTTTAATGATTTGTTAAATTATTTAGAAAATGTCTTTTATGACTATAGGTCAATAGAGGAATTGAAATTAGATTTATTTGATACCGAAAGAAATCATAATGAAAGTCCGTTAGATTTTCTGTTACGGTTGGATAGAAAAAGATCCCTAATCATTTTTCGATATGATTTTGAATATTTATCAGATGATGATAAAGAAATAGGAACAAATTTACTAGAACGCCGTTTAGTCTTTCATTTCTATATGAATATTCCTGTAAACATTAGCATATTCTTAAGGTCAAATGAAGCAAACAATTTAGAGGAGATAAAGGTTTTGTTGGAAACTGAAAACCACTTTTTCTTAAATGATCAAGATTCATCAGAATCTATAACGAGGACCGACGAGAAATGTAATAATGACTATTTTCCAAAGGAAACATTTACTAAAAGAAAATATCAAAAAAAAAGAATAAAAATAACAAGATTTATATAAACAATAAATCAGCCTATAATAATAAAATTTCGTATAACGATCAAAATAATCATTTCAACGAATATCCATCCGGTATGTATCAACAAAATACTCCTTTTAAAAGACAATTTAACCAATTTGCTTTAAATCCTCATTTCACTCAAAATCGTCAGCCGACTCTCTCAACTAATTCTTGTTTTTAAAGAAGATTATAAAGATTGAAGAATTCGCGAACTTGAGGAATCAATAAAATACCTTAAAGAACAAATTTCAGAAGACCAATATGAAATGTTCGAACAACCCGACTATCCAATATTTCATGCACATGAAGAAATGGATAAAATAATTCAATGATTGATAATGCGGTCTCTCAAATAAAACATCTAACACCGGAAACATTAGGTGAAGAAGATAACCATATAGATATTGTTAATGAATCTCAAACATTTATTGAAAGACAAAAGAATGAAGAATTCGATAATATCGGTACAATTGAAGAACCTATTTTTAAATTAGATGAATCAAAAAGCGATAATAATATTTTAAAAAATCGAGAATGCCTTTCAGAAAAAGTAGAAATTGGAATAATAAAAACAACTAATCGCCAAAAAAGTAGTGTTTTAGAAAATGTTCCTAAAACAATTCCAAATCGCTTGAAAAGGAAGAGGTACCGGTCGAAATGCCTTGTGGAAAAGTGTCAAAACAGTGCCTAAACACTGATGATAATACTATTGTAGTTTCTAGATGTGATAAAATGGTTACTGGCACTGATACTCGGCCGTGTAGTAAGATAGCAGCATTATTGAATGAAAATTCAGTAATCGCACCTTTCATTGCAAAAGAAGATAGTCTGAATCAAATCACACATATTGGGAATAAACTAATTGATGAAGAATTAATTAAAATTACAGAGGTTAATAATGAAATGGATATAGAGAAACCTGATTCATCAGAATTATTAAAAAATACACCTAGTTCAATAAATAATATAGCCAAGTTAACAAACTTATATACTGAACAAAATATAAACAATAGTTCTGATTGTATTCAAGATAATATTTCAGAAGTTAATGCTTCACCTAGTTTAAATAAACCTGAAAATAAAAATTATTTTTTAGATCTGTCAAAAACTAGTAGTAGTGAACGCGATGAGCAAATAAATAAAAAATCAGTTCTAAAAATTGAAACCTTAATCTTATTCTCATCAAAAGAACCTAAGAACCATAAAGCTTCAGAAAACAGTTTAGGACGCACTATTTTAGAAAAAGGTCTAAACAGCTCAAAACAGAATTCAAGTACTAAATCAACTAGACTATTAGACTTACAAAAATTAATAGTTAAATCAAAAGTGGACTTGTCAACTACTATTACAAAGAGTTAAAGAAAACGATCTGAAAAGTCAAACCTTCACACCAAGTTTAAAAAGCCAAAAGGAAAGATTACTTTCTTAGGATTTCTTTTAAAACAACTAAACTCTCAAGTAAAAGGAGATATCGGACGTGTCCATAAATGGCCAACTAGTGAAAATAATATTTACTTATGGATGTTGAAGCCTGATAGAAGAGGGACTTAACTCTCTGCGAACTACAACATAAGGTACGAATTTGGCAATCAAGGTATGAATTTATAAATCAGGTTCAATCAATAATAGTTAAATTGTATTAATAATATTTTATTTTAATATATCAAGAACGGATTAGTATTAAATGTGTTTAAATATCTCACGAAAACTTATTTCCTTTAATAAAAAAAAAATAAAATAAAATAGAATAAAAAAATACATATTATAGTCAACATTTAAATACATACTTATACTTTGTCATTTTCTATAAAATATCAAAGGAATGATGACACATTTAAAAAATTATTGCACTGTATATGTAACTAATTATTTTTTGCAATTGACAACTTTACTGTTCGACATTCAACCTGTTGTTACGTGTATTGGGAAAATTAATTAAGTTAAAAAAGTTTTATTGCTTAGATATTGAAAAAAAAAAAAAAAAAAAAAAAGGAAAAGTGTTTAATAAATAACATGAAATAATAATAATAAAACAATTGTTATGGAAAACAATAAATTTTAATTATGATGCTATAAATGTCTATATAAAGGAACAACACACTGCCTTTAAACCAGAATTATTTGAATAAGTGAATTTTTAAATTATATGGAATATTGTTGTACAAAAAATGAAAATGTTAATTATAATTGTTTATTAGAATTAGTTACTAATAGTAAGTTAAGTAATTGTAAATTGTTTAAAACTAAAACCGAACCTAATTTTATATATTAATGAAACAGGTCAATGTTTCAATGTTTAACACAATTAGATATTAAAAAAAAAAAAAAAAAAAATCTTTGTTTCTACTTAATGTTTATTTTTTATATACGTATTATTTTTTTAAAAAATATTATCTAATAGGTAATAGTATATTAATCATAATATTAATATAATCTTTAACATTACTTTTATTATTGAGAAACCCTTTTAGCACCTGACTAAGAGAAAGTATCCTTCTGACCTTCCAAGGGTAAAATATAAATTACATCTTGAACAACACATGTCATAAACAATCATAAAGTAACCTGCCTTGGGTCAAAGATCCCCTGCCACCCTAGATCCTCTCTTTTTACACCATATAACACCCTGTGTATATCACTGAGACATGAGACAATTGACACCTACGCCGGACTACCCTTTCTCACGTTCCCTTTAGTAAACATTTAGCCAGACTCTTTCACCATATTTCCTCGGTCCTATCCCCACTCCAAATCTATAGGTTTTAAGTAGCTGGAAGTTTTCAGAGGAAGACACTCTACATTTGACTTGTAACCATTATACTAGAAGTTTTAAAGGTCCTTTTAAATTTTAGTGTTTACTTTGTCTCTTAATCGGTTTCTTTTAGTAACTACATTTTTGGTTGTGTTTAAGAATGATTCAGATTAGCTTCGTTGTTCATTGTCCATATGAAAACGTTTTAAACTATTGTCGCTTAGTCGTTCAAATGAGTTGAGATAATTATCTCTCGAGAGATGCTAGAACTACTATGTCGAGCCACATCCCCTCAACCAATCGATACTGATCATAACAAGCGTATTCCTATATTTTGACTGACCCATAAATAAGCTCACGAAGTGGTATTTGCTTTCTAAACAGCCATAGGCAATGCCGTAATGTGAATGATAGGATAACTTTCCATCTGATCGTTTTGTGTCGGTCAGCATGGATATATGGATATAAGTTGTATAATACGATTTGGAAATCTATATACTTATTACCATCCCAGATCTAAGGGTTCATAAAAGGTTATTAAAAAATAAATTAAAATTTACTGTTGTTTATTTAGATATTTATTAGTTTAATAATTTATGTGACGGAACTAGAAGGTGAAAATCATGGTCAATATCAAGTATCATTGAGTGTTTATTTTAAAAAGTGGAATTTGTATTAGCTATTTAAAAATATGAAAAATTTGCAAATTTTATGAATAATGGTTGCATAATTTTAAAGTACAAATGCAATATCACACCAGAATTGAAAAAATAATTTAAAGCTGTTTAACCATTTAAACATGTTAGTCTTGGTAAGAAACTTAATTATTAAATTTTAAGGAAAATTGGCTGTCATTCAGAAAAAAAAAAAGGTTATGCTCGTCCCCTAGAAAAAGTAAAAAAATAACAAACCCGTTTTTTTCACGCTTTAGAATCATAAGCAGGTCAGGAAAATAGATTGAATCATTCTCATCCCTAATTTATCCCACTACAATTTCGGAAATTTATTAATAGCTGTTCCCATTCGTCTTCTTCTTCTTCTCCTTCCTAGGCACTAAGAACCTTTCAGCGTGGAGGGGCCTCATCAATCCATTTTCACCAGCCATCGCGGTCCTTTGCCAGCCTCCTCATAGCACCCAGGTGCTTGCCTGTCTTTTCTCCCAGCTTGGAGATCTCGTCTGACCACGATTTCCGAGGTCGACCCCTTGGTCTCTTATCCGTCGGTCTCGCCTCGAAAAATTTTCGGGGCTCCCTTATTTTATTTTAATCATTAATCACGATAAATCGATATTAATCGTTAATCATGATAAATTTGTATAATCTTTAATCAGATAATCTCTTTGCCCACACTGTCATTTACTGACTAAAATTCAAATGAGAGAGTATCTGCGAAGATGTTAAATGTTTCTTAGGTCAATCACTCGCTAAAGTTCAGTTAGTGTTAGGGAGGCCTTGAAAAGTTTGTTTCTTTTCATCCCTTTCATCTTCTTATCTTTTAATCCGTATTACTTCCTCTTACCGGATTTATGATATGATGATCTTATCAATAAAGACATTCCTGTTTATTTATTTATTTTACCTTTAAACAGCTGGCACATTGTATAGATATAAGATCAAGCCAATTAGAAATAACAATATTTCATTGGTACCCATGTTTTCGACTGGTCTCTCCTCCATTAGATTTTATTCACACTAGTGTCAAGATAAATTCACTGTATTATTTTTTTCACTTATTTCTTGTTATTCACTAACTATCCATGTTGCTGGACTAACACCCACATCTAAAAAATAAAAAAATAAATAATTGTTCTTAACGATATAACTAATCTTTTGTAGTGTTTTATAATACTATATTTGTGAGTAAAATTGATTGGAAATTTCTGGCAATTAACTTTAAAGTGTCAATATCTTTTTAATTTTATAATCATCACTGTTAGTACTTAAGAGAAATTCGATTTATGAAAAAAAAAAAATAAGCTGACGAAACAGATTTGAAATTGATGTTACGGAAATATATCAAAATCTCTAATCACTAATTTATTTTTAGAATATTCATATTTGAATAGCCGAAAATACCATTTTAAAAGTAAAACTTTCTACAAACAATTACGTCGTGAGACTGTGACTGTGCAGGAGCTATTGAAAACTTTAGTCCTCCATTTGGGATTTTATTTTTAAAATCAAAATTATATAATTTAGAGTTTTTTATTTGTAACGATAAATTGTTTGTTTGTTTTTAAATATGAGACTGTAATGAATTTAACACCTTTTCTTACTGAAGGTTTTAATAATCATCGAAATTCAGCATTTACAATAAACATTGTCTAACCAATACATATAACTGATAACACATTATATATAACTGACAATTGACATATGTTATATACACATGCCATTATAATTAATAATTAAGAAGTTAAAGTTTATATCACAGAGACTAAACCATCATTGGCGATGACAACCATTTCCATGATTTTATTGTAATATTAAATAATTGATGCTAATGCTTCTAATAATTTATAGTTCTTTAAATTTCATGAGTAGATGACCTAAATTACTCATGAAGTAAAACATTTGAAAACGCTAAAATAAAACGTTTTTCTAATTCAACATTGATGTAAAAATTGATTTTTAAACATTACTAACGGCTATAGGATAAAGCTTTCTAATTTACTTTTCAATCGACTTCAAAAAAAGGAGGTTCTCAACTCATCTGTTTTTTTGTGTGTGTGTGTGTGTGTGTGTGTATGTTACGCGATTACTCGGTTAATTCTGAATCGATTTTGATGATTCTTTTTTAGATCGGTAGGGCATACTTCAGAGGTGGTCTTTTGAAATATTTTGAAATCAACTCAGCACTTTTTAAGAAAAATCAAAAAAAACAATTAATAAAAATCACGGTTATATAACCTTTCATTTTAAACATATTTATAATTATGATAATCTAAAATCTCCATGGTAACTAAATCTAAATTATTAACAAAAATAATTTGCATATACAGTCAATTCTCGATGTGTCGTACTACGATAAGCTTAATTCTTAAATAAGTCAAATAAAATCTACGGTCGGAAGTATATTACACTTAAATATCGCCTTAAAGAGACGATTTCAGACAGAAAACGTTAAAAGTTGTGTAAACAAGTCGAACTGAAAATAGGGTTCAAAAAAGAGAACTTCTATGACCACCTCTATGAAATAAACTATTAGAAGTCATCGCCTCTATAACTCGAACTCAAATTAAAAGATTTTCATGTATAAAACAAACATAATTTGAAAAGAAATGGTAATTGTAAAGATGCTCCCATTGTTTCATCACCGCCACACCACTGTCTCCGGCCATTCGAAAGTTTATTGCTAACTGCCCTTCTTGGCTGGGATAACCGACTCTAAAAATAACTGATCATAAATTGTGAATAGGTATATAAGTATCGATAATTCCGTTGATTGTCATTTAATGGTTTTTGTTTCGAAGAAATTAAAATTTTATTTTTTATTTTTTAGTTCAAGTTTGTATATGTAGGTTTAATCTTCCTTGGTCTGCATGAAGACATTTTATGCCAAGTAATTTGGTATCCCCTGCCGTAACCTGAAAGACCTACAGAGCCTTGAATAATTATTTCTAATTACTATTTCCTTTAGCAATGAGAGATTCTGATATAGTTGCCAAACATGTACATGTGATGTAGTATTGGCCCTTGCTGGCAATATTACCTCAAGCAGTAGTAGTGTGAGCCCCACCTGAGTTGTAAATCAGGCCGCCACTAGCCGATGTGTAATTGTTCTACTGCTGGATTTACTTAATATTCAAATAAATTTGGCAAAATTGGACTGTGCGGTGTTTTTACACTAATCAAAGCTCCGCTGTGAGCAGCCCTCTTAAACACAGGTCACCCATTTCTCCACCGGCACCAGGCCTAATCTCTATAATAATTCTATGACGTGCTGCTTCAGAAGATGAGAATTCAAAATAATGAAACGATAAAAAATAAAAAATACTATGCGTTATTTTACAAAATAATTACTGTTAATTTATATTTCTGATTTTTTTTTCTTTCCATAGTATTTGAATATTAATTTATTTCAATTTTATTATTCTTTAATTGTTTTTCCCAGGGAGGAGTCTTAATGTCCCCATCACTGTTTACTTATATCTTATTATTAAATTGAATCTTTCTTTTTCATTTGTGGAATGTTAGGCATTGAAAGTTTGTGAATACATGACGTCACATATACAAGTGTCTCTGTTTCTGGTGTTTATTATGTTCAGAATGAATTATTAGCCATTGCTCAAGTACAATTTAATGTCAGCTGTGGATATCGTACCTCTTACCTACCATTGTTGTTAACTCCTTAGTTTATTTAGGTCTGTAGCGCCAATATATTTTTAAATATGAGTATGTTAAATGGCTTATAAAACTGTGGAGGTTATCCATTTTCCATATCCATTATAAACTTTTATTTCAAGCAAAAGGAATTCTAATTAATATCTTATTTAGATTAATAGAATCGTGATCTTTATTGAAATAAAGAAATCTGTTTTATCTAGCTAAATTCGATCGATCAACAATACAATTTGTTTTGGGTTTTGAATAACCACCACATGAATGGGTCGGTGAAGCATTATTATAAAACTTAGATTATTCGTCTTAAAGCATACTTGTTATCTTTTCTATATCTCCATTAACTGCTTGCATAACATAGCGACAACAGTTCTGAACAATAATTCAGTCAATAAAAAAGCGAATGGAAAAGCGATTATGAGGATAGAATAAACATGAAACAAATTTTCGCCGAAGTGAAGCTTCCTTTTATCTTCCAACGAGACTTGGATATATTTATTTTGAATCACTAATCAAATAAGGAATATATCAATCTCAACTTGAAGAAGTTGGAAATTATAACGGCTTGATGCGTGTTACAATCATATAAATGCATCTGCAGCATGATCGGAATTCCGACAACGCCCCAGAAGAAGTTGCCGATGTCATCGACTGCAAGACAATAGAAGCAGGAGTTGCACAAGGCTCCTGGGCTATTGTCGGGTTATGTCACGACCGGGTCGGCCGCCCACTCCGACCTTTCCACTACCTCACGTGCCTTCTTCAAGGCTGATCACTTATCTATTGCTCCTTCGAAAGTATGATCTATATTCTAGTTCTGGTCTTCTCGATGCTCATTGATTGTTGTTTCAAATAAGGAGGAAGCCACCTTAAATATTTTTAATCTTCTATTATTCATCAAAAGTCAGCGCACAGACTCAATATTATTTAGAATTCTTAATAGTAGAGAATAAAGACCAATACTTACTAACATAACGCTACATTTAATATTGTTTACTAAAACGCACTTTTTTAAAAATATATGTGGTTCATTGAAACCCTGCTGAATAAAATAGCAGTGCGTCTAATAGCAGATCTGCAGCTAATTTGAGGATCATACGTTGCTTCTTTATGTGTGAGGGACGTTGTTGATTAGTAATAGGAGCGCTATCGATGTTAGTAATCCTAAAGGCGGAATCTTAAGATGGATAATTAGGATTCGTTTCAAAATACCCTCCTGTAGAGGTGGACCGTTTCATTTGATGGTCAAATATGTGGAATGAAGGAGCTACTATACAGCTATTGACTAGTTTAAAATATATGAATGAGATCATATTTTTATCAATTATCTCCAATAAATCGTCTACTAGCTATTTCTAATAAGTTTTGATTTTCATAAACAATAGTCAAACGAAAATAGACAATTAGCTGATCAATCCAATTTCACACGCTGAATCTACTTATGTCATTTGACATAAATCATATAGTACATAACTTGTGGCAAATGTACGAATGATTATTATTTTATTTATTTTTGTTTGTTTCTTTTATTATATTTTTTAAAATTAAAAAACTGCAATATTTTTAACACATCAAAATGAAAATTAGCTTGTTTTAAGGGAGCTTCATTCTTTCAATATTAACAAGTTGGAATACCGCATTCAAAACCTAACCAAAAAACATAGGAATGAAAACAATTGAGAATGAACTTCAAATTTTTTCTCTAATAAGTGGACTATGTGAGGATAGTTGATCATAATCAAAGAAAAATAAACTTCTTGGGAAACAGTCAAACCATTCTTCGGCTGGTCTCACATCCAGGTTGTCCTTATCCTGCTGTTCCTGATTTTATCATGTTTAGTTTCTTCACCATCTCTTTTCAGATTCCAGCTGATTTTTGTACTTAGTAGGGATGCCACAATTCACTTTACAAGCTATTGTTTATGTTGCAACTTGGTGATTTTTCTTGATAAATTTATTGTTGGCCTTCTGGTCTGTATTTTAGTCGATTTTGATTAACATGTTTTTGAATTTTCTACTATGAAAGATAACGAACGATACATAGTATTTTTTTAATCTAATAAACCCAAAGAGATGTGGAAATAAAACGTAATGTACCTTTTGTTTTATGACTTCTTATAAACCTGAAGTTTAAAAAATTATATCCTAGTTGTTCATTCCATAAAACATTTTAATTTTGTAATAGATTCACTGAAAAATTTACACCATTTTTTTTTTTTTTATAAGTTTGTAAGTCATAGCATAAACTCATTTTAAGTATGCTTTTCATAGGGCAAACCATGGCAAATTTTGATTAAACGCTTATAATCAAATTGTCATTTTAAACAAAAAAAAAAAAAAATGGTCATCAAGAAGTCGTAAAACTGCATAGTTTAGCCCAAATCCGAAGGTGACAGGATTTCTCCTTATTGAAATATCTCAAGTTATAGTTGACCCTCGGAATTTTTTATTCACATCAATTTGTGTCCCCTAAAATCTGGAGTAAAGTGTTATACACGTGGATAAAAACCAGAATGTATGCCGATCCTTATGATGCTCTTACTATTGTAATCAGTTATCGCCCAAAAATCGGCATTCGATCTTAAAAATCGGCAAAAAAACGGAGATCTTAAGCTACTTTTTGAAGCATTTTTAGTCACACACGCTTTTAGGTTACATATGATAGTGCCCATCTTTCTTAGGTAGAGTTGGTGCAAATATGGGCACACTTTCTTGGTGTAAATATGGACCCTCATTTCCTCGGGAACTTGGACATATCTCTTGTTAGAGATTGCAAATTGCATCTTTTGTGATAGGAAGTTCTCTGAAGACTCTGAAGACTTTGTAAAATGTTTCCAAATGTGGGAACTTAGATCTTTCCGGGACGGAAAGAGCCAGTTATGATTGCGATTTCTATAAATAGTTTTTTGTTTTCATGTTATAAATAAACTCTCTACCGTTTCGAATGGTTTTATCCAGCTTTAAACTATTTTGGGGGACTTTTTTGAAGAGTGCCCATATTTGCACCCCAATTTTCCTTTTGCTATTTTGAAATATTTTTGTAAATTTAAGAAACCTGTTATATTTGTTAATGAAAGACCACAATCTAGCATTTCTCATGTGAAAAGTAACTTTAAATCCAAAACAAAAGAGGGTGCTCATATTTACACCTTCTTTTTTTTTTCTTTTTTTTTTTTTTAAATAAAAATAAAATTCTTGAAGTATAGTGTGATATGTGTCCATGCACGTAAAAACAATTATTACTTTCGATATTAATTATAATATTAGAAAATGAAATGCAGCCACTGCACCAAAGGGAAAAGAAAACACAAATTAATTTAAATACAAGCAGTTTTATTGAAACATAATAATTGCAATAATTACAAATAATACTGAATTTTGATTTACCTATTAACCTGTCAAAGAACATGAAGTACTTATTCTCCTTTTTAAAATCTAACTTTAAACAGAGGTGGAAGGAAACTAGAAAAATTAAGAAAAAAAATCCTTAAAAAAAAAAAGACGATTGGCTGCTGAAAACATTTGAAATACTTATTTTAATTAATAAAAATCATTAAAAAGCAACTTATTGACACAGGAAGACAATTGTGTACTGTAAAACATATCATGTCATTTACTCTGACTGACGGAAATGTGTGTAATGACGTCACTTTAACAACATCAAGCATGATGCCCTACATTTTTGGAGTAACCTTTAAAAAAATCAATGATTTGATAAAAAAATAAAAATTATGCTGATGCCGATGTCGGAGGTAGAGTATCTCGGATTAAAGGGCTGGAAAAGAGATAATGTGTTGCGGGCTCTCGTACTGAGGCCAGTACCGTCTTCCTTAGCTATACCCTACCTCATATTGCACAACAGGATTTGTCTGTTCCAAAGCATATTGTATCTCTCATATTAACCCCTGTAAAAAAAGAAGGTAGCTAGTATACCTTGTATACTGACAAAGCAATTGATATGCAAAGGAAAAATGCAATCCAAGAAAAATTGTTATAAAAAACGGAATTGATCGTGGATGCCCTAAATCTGGATTTAGCATCCCATCCAGCCAATGGTGATGCCTGCAGAAAATTTTTTTAGATGCAGATATCACTGGAGTTGATTTCGATTTATTACGCCAAAATAAAGTCACCATTGAAGTAGAATCAAGTGGCACAAGGTTCATTTACAAATGTTTGAAGACTGGCATTAAATATCAAAATTATATATAAGTCTTTATCCACCTACGATGTATAAAATTCTTATTCACCGTGCACCTTTGATCGAAAAAGCAATATTACCAAAAGGGTTGCTCTCCGAAGAAGCCAATGAGATAGACGAAGAACATTTCAAGCTATACAGGCATAGTTATATTAAATAAACATTATTGTAAGAAACAGGATTATTAAAATGTCGTTGGTTTTTTTTTTTTCTTTGGCAATATTTAAAAAATATAGTATAGGTATTTAAAAAATACCTCTTCGTCAATCCTAAGCGCCAAAGTGAAGAGAGTTCAATACATAAATATTGTCATTTTCTACCTAATGATAAAGAATTGTGTTCCATTCTTATCTATGTTTGCTTGCAATTTTGGTTCTTGACTTTAGAATTTAAGGGAAGAATCTAAGAATTATCAGATTTATAATTTCCAACAAGTGTTTTCAATGTAAATAATATAAACAGGTATGCCTCCTACCTTCATTATGATACTTTTTTTTTTGTTATTGTTATTGCAAAATCATTTATATGTTATGCTCATAATCAAAACGACTTAAATGTTATAATCTCAATTCATTACATTTTTTATTAAAATTTATTAAGATTTTACTAGCTATCCATACTTCATTTGACGCAGTATTTAATTTAACTTATTTACTGATTCAACTGTTCATTTATCTAACTATTGTTTTGTTTTGATTTAAAACTTTTCAGTAACAGATTTTAATTTTCATAATCTCTAATGAATAGGTACAACCTGCATTGATTAAGCAGGTATAAATATAGGTATCATACAACTTCAACATTCTTACTTCTTTTTATTTTACTTCTACCCTTGTTTTAATTTCTCTGTTCTACTTATAACCCTCATAGTTTTATAAACTATTCACCAGGTTTCACATTCTACTAAAAACTACTGCTTCCTCATGTTTCAGTAATTATGAAGCAATGAACAAGTTGTAATATATTTTATATATAAACTTATTTATTTAGCATGAAAGTTAATGGAAGGTGATACTTAAATTTTTAGTTTGTTTTTGCATATGCTGCTACAAAGTTTATTTCCTTTATCAAAACTGGTCACGCAAAGTGGTATTGTTAAAAAAATTTCAGTAAAGAGACTAAATACATTTTTAATTAAATCTAATAAGAATAAAGCACTTTGCACTTTGGTTTTTTCATGTTTGGTTGGCACGATGTAGTACAACTATTATATGAGGCATAGAATTCCAAATCCAGCCAAGTCCATTTTTTCAAATTTTTCACTGCTGATCAATAGTTTGATTATTGGTGTTATCACGGAACAGAACTTATTTATTTATTTTTTTGTTTGGCAGTTTTTAATGTGATCTAACTATTTCTGGGAGAAAACCTTTTATCTAAAGATAGCCTAGTAGTAAAACTATAAAAAAATATATTGCTCATTTGCTGCAACAACGACATAACTCAAAAACAAGCTTTTGAGTTATGCTGAGCTTTTGACTGTATTTTGAACCATTCGCCTATGCAGTTTTTAGTCAGTAAAAATGTTATATTTGATCTTCAAACTATTCACAAAGAGAGAGCATGATATTTCACCATTGTAAGTCTACAGATCGTCCTGTAGTTTATTCACAAGACTGTCCTTCTACAAAATTGAAGTTTTTGAGTTATGTCGTCCTTGCAGCAAATGAGCGATATATGGAAATAGGACTTTTACTATCTAGAATCTCAATTAAATAAAAATGAAAAATAAGGTGTACAAAGTTCCAGAAGAAATTGACCTTTTTCAAATATTGGAAATCTATAGCATTATAGTTTATGTCTAACTAAGACCTTGATTGTTTCCAAATCTTTTCCTTATTTTTTTATTTTATTTTATTTTTTAATTTCTCTAATGAATTTATTATCATTTTTTATAGAATACTATGCCTGAATTACTTATGACCCCTAAACTCTAAATGCACAAAAATGTGTACATGACCAACAGTTAATTAATATGTTCTATTTACCTATATTTGGCTTGTAAGGCTACTTGATGTCTTAAACTATCAAAGAAGGAACTTTAATTTGAAGTAAGTCAGCCCTGAACCAGTTAGTAGCTTAAGTAGGTTGGTTTGACTTAAGAGGGAATTAGAACTTTGTCACTGATTTTTCTTTATTGCTAGATATACCATCATTCCAAATTATGACTTCTGGACCATCTAGACTTCAGTATTCTTAGGTTTGTTAAACTTTATAATTTTATTGTATATATTTCTAGTAGTGAAAAATATTGGGGCAAATATTGCTACCTGGCATAGTTTAATTATTAAAAACATTAGTTTTGATTCTTCGAGGGAAAGAGGACCGTGACCACCTCAAATTATTGTAAACTTTGACTATCCTAATTTATATGGAAAATGAAATATAATGGTGACAAATTATGAAAATTAACTTTATTAAAGCAATATATTCACAGACAAACAATTATATTTGTTTGTTTTTTTGGGAGGGGGGCTTAACATCCTTATGTACTCGAACTAGGGCAGGAAGGACAGGTTACCAACCTATTCTAACCAGGGTGGGAAGGTCAAGATTTATTCATGGGCTTGCCACCAAATAAATTTTAACCTGCCCAGGTGGGATTCGAACCCACAACCTTTTCGTTGCAAGCGTGCTGAGACTCACTCGGCCATCGAGTCCACAGAGTTATATTTTACTACTTCTTGATTTACATCTGTCTTACAATAAAGGCAACCAGGGATTATTGTAAAGCAGAAAACAGAAAAGATATACAATGACATTTGGGGCATGATTAGGGCCTAGTATTCATTGTTATCTCCTCTTGAATTGATTTCATGTATTTTTAATTACTCTCTTTGTTTTTATGAAGTTAAATTTTGATATGTTTCCATCATATTTTATTTCATTTCCCATATAAATTTCTATACTTTATTTATTTATTATTTATTGTTCACCCTATCTTTTCTTCAGGCTGTACAGGTTTAGGGAATATTAAATTTATTAATATTGCCATAAATATATTCAGTTTTATTAATTGATTCGAAATACCCAATTTTATTCATCAAAATAGATGGGCCTTATTAGAAAAAAAAAAAAAAAAAAGAAAGATTAAAAGTAGAACTCTTTTAATCTTGTTATGTAGTGAAAAGGGGTAAGTCTTAAAAACAAGCTATGAGTTGAGTGATGTACGTTACTTAATCCTCAATGTGGTTATTTTACTTGCTTTAGTTGACTTACATTCTTCGGCTTTAGATGATTTACATTCTAAAACTTACCAATGGTGATGTTTACTTAATAATTACTCTGACAATCTTTAGATCAAAAGCCCTCATGTTCCAAATATCATATGTTTATTTTAAACTAATTTTATTTTAAATCATTTCAAATAATTTAAATGAGACCATTACCGGTTTAAATTAAATTAGTATTTAATATTATAGTGGAATAGCTATCCTGAATGCCCCACACAATATAGTGAGATGGACCTTCTCCCCTCCCTTGAAGCTTAATAAAAATGCAACTACAAAATATTTGATACAAGAATAAATTCTAGATTGCAACTTTTCTCCAGTTTATTTAGTAACTAACTACATTGATGTGTTTCAGGACTTAGGACAACTCTGTAGTCATAAGTTACTTTCAAATGAATGTTTAATATAAAATAATTTTTTTTGTTTTCCTTTAATTATTTCTGCACACTTTCTTTTGTCTATCTTATTTCTTAAATGTAAAAAAGGATCATATTAAATATATAATATATAATATATATAAATATTAAGGATGATCATAATAAGTGTAAATTATATTATAATATTATTTTAGCTTATATGAGACCTCATTTTCTAATGTATACTGTCACTATTTGTTTTCTTGACAATGAATGACTTACTGCTGAATTAGGGAAGAATGGAACTAAAAATATAGCAACAGGAAAAGCGCTCGGTGAGGACAATAGCCAACTTCTATCCTTAAATTCCTGCTGTAGTGTATTACATTGTATTGTCAGATACAAAATTAATTAGCTTGTCACAGTTTTCAGGAGCTATTACTATTTTCTAGTAATAAGATTATGGATTTTGACTTTCTTTTAGTCATTAAATGAAACTGTTATATATGGTATGATAATAAAATACTGTTCAGTGTTTAGTTTACTTTTTTGTAAAAAGTGGTTTAGCCCTTTGTAAATTATATTTCTTGTGCTACAGATCAAGAGATTAGTTTTGTTTAAAATCCTGGCTTCCTATTCCAATTTCCTACGAAATTGATTTTATACATATTTGTTCAAATCCCAAAGGTCTTCGAAATATACCTTATTAAAAATCAATAATTTTAGAATTAAAAAAAATGTTTAGCTCGCTTTTTGTTAAATATTTGCTTCAAATACCAGAAAGGTATATATGACATTAAAGTAAATGTAATGCTCTACAATTTTGATTCTGTCATTTTTAATGAGAAATGGTTGTGGAAGGTACTAGAAGCAAAAGTTTGACAAAAAGTGAGGTAACATTTGTTTTTTTTCCCGAAAATCACCGATTTTCAATTATAATTTAATAAAAAAATTTATATAGAATCAATTTTAAATGAAATTTAATTAGCTTTAATGTTTATTTGCAACATTTTTTTCTATAATCAATCATTTTCGAGATATAATCGAAAAACCAAACAAAATGAACTTCTCCCCTCCCCCCCATCCGTTAGCTCACCCCCCCCCCCCCCCCCAGGGGCTGGGACTTTTAGTATGTTTACCTTCTAACTATTCCTAACAAAGCTATGAAATAAAAAATTAAAATTATCGCATATTTCATGCACTCTACAGTGTGTTAATTGACTGGACTATTTAGGGAATATAGCTTAAAAATAATGATTATCTAAATACTTCTAAGCCTTATATATATATAATATATATATATATATATATATATATATATATATATATATATATATATATATATCTATATATACATACATACATACATACATATTTATTTATTGTATGTATGTATATATAGATAATTGATATCATTTTTATTTTAATCACAATTTATAATCTTTTTTGTAAAGTAATCGCTTTTTAAGGAAGATATTAGCAAGGAGTAATTTGATAGATTTACATGAATGACAACACTAAGAAGAGATGCTAAAAAAGTATATATAGGCCAAGAATAGCCCCAGAGGCTATTAACCCATTAGTTCCCAGTGTTGCGAAAACGCAACAGCGTCCTCTTGCCTGTTCAAACGTGGATTGTGTCTTAGCAAGGGATGTCAGTGAAGATTTTTGAACATGAATCTAAGCTGTAACATCCCCTCTTGATATTATTTTGTTTAATTTGCTTCCCCCTCTCTTTCAATGCACATAAAAGTGAATTAATCATCAAATGATTTTTTTGTTGTGCACTGGCTACTGTAATGTTTTGTTTTTATTTTTGTTACTATGTGTGTGTTTTTTTATTTCAAAGTGACATTGATAATTTAAATTCTTCAGATATGCAGGAAAACAAGGAGATAGTTAAGAGTCTGTAATCTATTGCTGTTTTTTTACTTATAATCAATACAATTTGTATGTTGCGAAAACACAACACTGGGCATGAATGGGCACGTGAATTTTTTCTCATAGTTATTTTTATTTTTTTTGGTCTTTATTTGTTTTTATTGTTTTATTTTTTTAATTTTATTATTTATCATTGCTATTACTATTGATGCATTTTCAGAAATTATGAAGAATTAATTACTTTTTTATAAATTTATTTAATTAGTTTTACGTCCTTTATTGTCTACTCTGATATAGATAACAAAGATAGAGTGTATAAGCTCGCTCCTGTCATCAACAAGGTAAAAAAAGCCTATCTCGAATATAATATATGGAACTTTGAGCCAAGCATTGAAGAGGCTATGATCCATTATTATGGAAGACACAGTATGAAGCAGCACATACAACAAAAGCTAATCAGGTTTGTTTACAAGGTATGGTGCTGGAATAATAGGTTTGGTTATTTGATTGATTTCAAAATATACCAAGGAGCCAAGTGGGAGCCTAATGAATTCAAAGAAGAAGTCGGACTAGGAGGAAGTGGTGTGAGAGTTTTGTAAAGCAATACCTCATCAGCTTACTGTAGAACTGATGCCTACTTCTTTAGCTCCCTAGGGTTAGTGGATAAATTATATGAACTTACAATTGGTTTCACAGGTACTAAAAGATCTAATAGGTATGATAACATTGGACATATCATAATAAGGCAAGAAAAGAGAACTAGATGTGCGATGTGCAAATCCACAACAATAAATAAACAATAAAGTGCCAGAAATGCAATGTTGCATTACATGAAAAATGTTTTATTGATTTCCACAAAAATTGATTAGTATAAATAATTTTCAAATGTAGCGTATGTACATATACAGTTCATGTATGTTTTATTATGTATTTTATTTTTCATTGTCTCTTTCATCTATTTTAATAATAATTTCATTTGTACAGATATAAATTTTATTTGTTTTTTTTTATTATTATTTAAAAAAAAAAAAATTTTGTGTTTGATAATTCACCATGGCTTTATTTTCAAAGTGATTTGGTTTTTCTTCATATAAAACAGTTGTAAATATTATACCCATCCAATGGGAATGCAAAAAATTCTCATTTGCACAGTTTAAATAGACATCCCCTCTCATTCCCAGTGTTGTGTTATCGCAACAGGGCTTATCTGGACACAACGGCCAAATCCGATGAAATTTCCATTTTTTAAATTCTTTTTGGATGAAAACTAAATGATTTTGAAGTTTTTAGTACATTCTAAAAAAATAAAAGTTCTGGGAGCTAATGGGTTAAAATGATGTTTATTAACATTTTATATCTGGAATTAATCTCCGTTCTGATTTCTAAAAAGCCAATTAGCTTTTTAAACTAGGAGTCATATCATTTTCATGTTATATCATTTTGAAATATTTCTATGTTAAAATTTTGTTGGCATACTATGTAATCTTAAAATTATTTTTATGTTAAAAAATCTTTCGTATTAATCATTTTAAAAGTATGCTCGGCTGTCCATTCAGCACCTTAGTCAAAATTGGAATAATAAACAATAACATGAAAGAGGAAACTGAGAAATTGGGAATAACAGACCAGGAATGTTTTAATAGGGATGAATACAGGAAAAAACTAAATGTAATCGAGGCTCTTGTGGGAAGGAAGGATGCGAGAAAAGGAATAGCGTGGACCGAAGAAAGAAGGAAGGAGCAATCGGAAAGAATGAATGAAGAAAAGGTGGGAAGAGAGAAGTAGTAAGAAGTGAATGATATTCGCGTGGTCTCTAAGGCCGTTACGTGGAAAAAAAAATTATGTTTAACGTTTTATATTAACAAGAACTTAGCTTTAAAAACAGTTATAAACTCCTTAGAGCCTATTCATAAGGAGTAGTTAAGTAAACGCTTGTTTAGTAACAATATTATACTATAATATATTACGATATTGTACTAGAGTTTGTAATTGAAACGTGTTAAAATGGTTAGTGTGTTTTCGACAATTGTTTGTACTATCATATATAATTGTTCTAATTATCCATTGGAGGGGAGTCCATCCGTATCCGCTGTCTACGGCTGAGTGGTCGGCTCCGGCATCTAACAACACTTCTACCACCTTCCTTCTGTCGTAGTAAGCTGCTTGATGAAGTGGAGTCCAATCCCAGGAGTTACTTTTATTGACATCTGCCCCTCTCTCCAAGAGTAGCTGAACTAGCTGAAGGTGACCGTGCTTAGCCGCGTACTGTAGTGGCGTGTATCCTTTATATCCCTCGATATCAACCTCGACTCCTCGGTCCAACATGCAGGCGACAATATCACTAGATCCTTCTATAGCTGCTCTGTGAATGTTACCGTCACCATCGCTGAATTTGAAGTTCAAGTCATCTCCTTTCCAACATGATGCAGTATGACACCCGGCATCTGTCTCCGTATTCACGTTTTCATTAGACTTGTGAGCCATCTGCTAGTACAAATATAGAGTAACGTATTTTATAAAAATGATATATGTTATTCTATCTTTAGGTTCCTACTTAGTAATACAGTTTGTAAAAATATGCAAATTGTCAATACTTACGAGTATTTGTGATGATGAATGCTCGTAATAAGAAACACGGGAACCCTTAAAATGGATAGAGGATCGTGGCACAGCTGACTTGTGACAGGTAGCAGGGAAGACTGAACAGGCTGACCTCTTCGGAGGGGAGTCTTATAAAAGGCACAAGAGGTGGAGGGGATGAATTCGCCGTGCGCCGTCCAATAGGAGCAGAGCATTGCTCACCAAAATGTAGATAAAGGTTGCGTGATACAACTATCATAAATCGTAAATGTTTTTAATCCATCCCCTTAAGTAATAACAAGTTATTGAAAAGTCTTGAAATAAAACCCATCAGGTAACAAAAATTGCTCAGGTTGATCTTCATTCTTTTAGATTTTTTTCATGTCCCGATCCTCCGATCCCGTACGTTTTGATTTTTTGATGAAATATTCTTTACTCATCGGGCTTCTTGCTCTTTTTTTTCATGAGACTTGATATATTGTAATTATTTCAGTTAATCTCTTTCGTAAGCGGTGTTTTTTCTATGTAATTCGTGTATTCATTGAGCGAAAGCGATATATTTTGAATGTAGATAAATAATTCAAATATTCACTGGACTTTTTGTGTAGGAAAGGAAAAAAAAAACCTTTTACAATACACTAGATCCAGGTAAAGGATTCCTCTACCTGGCGAGGTCCAGCCAGCGGGTCATTACCTGTACTTATATCGTTAGGGTCTCCTAAAGGTTTTTGTGGGTATAGGGATTAGGGACTGCAGGTAGTTTCTTTTATTAGTCCACCCATTTTCTGCGATTTATGAAAAGTTTATGAGCGATTTCCTTCTTTTAGTCTCCTGTTTCTTGACTTCAAACCGCTTCGAATTTATGTTGAAAGTTTTGTTTTAAATTTATTGTTGAAATCATTGTATCATTCTTTCGAAGTGGATACGTCTTTTGGCTAGGATTCTACAATTTTTCGGTGTAACGTTTTCTTCACATTCATTTTTACACGCTGTAGACCTGTTTGTGTCGCTCTTATTAAAAATTTGACTACAAATCTCTAGCAAGAATAGGGTGAGTATTTTATGTTATTTGACATTTATAGCCAGGTCTTACCGTTTTGGAGCGGTATTGACTGGAATGAAAAAATTCACGTTAGAAACCGTTATTTTCTTTCAATAGTTTTTTTTTTTTTTTTTTAATAATTGCTGATTTATAATTTGATTTGATTGATTTCTACTTTAAGTATATTTATCCTTTTAATTCTAGCATCTAAATTGAGAAGAGCAGTCGAATTGTAGATAGACTTTTCCATGACCGTAGTAAGTTTTTTTTTTTTTTTTTTCCTGAGACGGTTTTGCGAAAACGGAAAAAAGAAGTGTTTGTCGCCCTAGGCGTCATATCAATACTTTTAAAGTAGTTTTATATAGATGCAGAAATATGGTTAGTTCTTTAGTAAAGCTAACGAACCCGACGATGATTTAAATACAGGAGACGATATACCGACGGAGGTATAAATAAAATAGTCGATAATGAGGTGATAACTGTTTCTCGCCTGTATGTTAGACTACCAGTTACCGTAAGCTGTTTGGTTAATGTGGTCACTCGTTGGTTTCAATTGGTCTAGGGTGTATATTCTTTTAATATGAGATGCTTTATCTTTGTATAGGTAGATGGGGTGGAAGAAGAAAATCAAATCAAGGTTAATGAGGTAATTTTTTTATTGAAACTCATAGACAAGATGTCCGCGTAACAAGGAATGGACTATTCACATCCATGGAGCGTTATTTACATATAAAGTTTTGCAGTCTTCAGGTAGTTGACAATTTACTGTTTTACGCCTCTCTTCTTCATCAAGTTGATGACTCTTTGGTTATGCTTGGCCCATTGGAGGGGAGTCCATCCGTATCCGCTGTCTACGGCTGAGTGGTCGGCTCCGGCATCTAACAACACTTCTACCACCTTCCTTCTGTCGTAGTAAGCTGCTTGATGAAGTGGGTCCAATCCCAGGAGTTACTTTTATTGACATCTGCCCCTCTCTCCAAGAGTAGCTGAACTAGCTGAAGGTGACCGTGCTTAGCCGCGTACTGTAGTGGCGTGTATCCTTTATATCCCTCGATATCAACCTCGACTCCTCGGTCCAACATGCAGGCGACAATATCTCTAGATCCTTCTATAGCTGCTCTGTGAATGTTACCGTCACCATCGCTGAATTTGAAGTTCAAGTCATCTCCTTTCCAACATGATGCAGTATGACACCCGGCATCTGTCTCCGTATTCACGTTTTCATTAGACTTGTGAGCCATCTGCTAGTACAAATATAGAGTAACGTATTTTATAAAAATGATATATGTTATTCTATCTTTAGGTTCCTACTTAGTAATACAGTTTGTAAAAATATGCAAATTGTCAATACTTACGAGTATTTGTGATGATGAATGCTCGTAATAAGAAACACGGGAACCCTTAAAATGGATAGAGGATCGTGGCACAGCTGACTTGTGACAGGTAGCAGGGAAGACTGAACAGGCTGACCTCTTCGGAGGGGAGTCTTATAAAAGGCACAAGAGGTGGAGGGGATGAATTCGCCGTGCGCCGTCCAATAGGAGCAGAGCATTGCTCACCAAAATGTAGATAAAGGTTGCGTGATACAACTATCATAAATCGTAAATGTTTTTAATCCATCCCCTTAAGTAATAACAAGTTATTAAAAAGTCTTGAAATAAAACCCATCAGGTAACAAAAAATTGCTCAGGTTGATCTTCATTCTTTTAGATTTTTTTCATGTCCCGATCCTCCGATCCCGTACGTTTTTTTTTTTTTGATGAAATATTCTTTACTCATCGGGCTTCTTGCTCTTTTTTTTCATGAGACTTGATATATTGTAATTATTTCAGTTAATCTCTTTCGTAAGCGGTGTTTTTTCTATGTAATTCGTGTATTCATTGAGCGAAAGCGATATATTTTGAATGTAGATAAATAATTCAAATATTCACTGGACTTTTTGTAGGAAAGGAAAAAAAAAAAAACCTTTTACAATACACTAGATCCAGGTAAAGGATTCCTCTACCTGGCGAGGTCCAGCCAGCGGGTCATTACCTGTACTTATATCGTTAGGGTCTCCTAAAGGTTTTTGTGGGTATAGGGATTAGGGACTGCAGGTAGTTTCTTTTCTTAGTCCACCCATTTTCTGCGATTTATGAAAAGTTTATGAGCGATTTCCTTTTTTTAGTCTCCTGTTTCTTGACTTCAAACCGCTTCGAATTTATGTTGAAAGTTTTGTTTTAAATTTATTGTTGAAATCATTGTATCATTCTTTCGAAGTGGATACGTCTTTTGGCTAGGATTCTACAATTTTTCGGTGTAACGTTTTCTTCACATTCATTTTTACACGCTGTAGACCTGTTTGTGTCGCTCTTATTAAAAATTTGACTACAAATCTCTAGCCAGAATAGGGTGAGTATTTTATGTTATTTGACATTTATAGCCAGGTCTTACCGTTTTGGAGCGGTATTGACTGGAATGAAAAAATTCACGTTAGAAACCGTTATTTTCTTTCAATATTTTTTTTTTTTTTTTTTTAATAATTGCTGATTTATAATTTGATTTGATTTCTACTTTAAGTATATTTATCCTTTTAATTCTAGCATCTAAATTGAGAAGAGCAGTCGAATTGTAGATAGACTTTTCCATGACCGTAGTTTTTTTTTTTTTTTTTTTTTTTCCTGAGACGGTTTTGCGAAAACGGAAAAAAGAAGTGTTTGTCGCCCTAGGCGTCATATCAATACTTTTAAAGTAGTTTTATATAGATGCAGAAATATGGTTAGTTCTTTAGTAAAGCTAATGAACCCGACGATGATTTAAATACAGGAGACGATATACCGACGGAGGTATAAATAAAATAGTCGATAATGAGGTGATAACTGTTTCTCGCCTGTATGTTAGACTACCAGTTACCGTAAGCTGTTTGGTTAATGTGGTCACTCGTTGGTTTCAATTGGTCTAGGGTGTATATTCTTTTAATATGAGATGCTTTATCTTTGTATAGGTAGATGGGGTGGAAGAAGAAAATCAAATCAAGGTTAATGAGGTAATTTTTTTATTGAAACTCATAGACAAGATGTCCGCGTAACAAGGAATGGACTATTCACATCCATGGAGCGTTATTTACATATAAAGTTTTGCAGTCTTCAGGTAGTTGACAATTTACTGTTTTACGCCTCTCTTCTTCATCAAGTTGATGACTCTTTGGTTATGCTTGGCCCATTGGAGGGGAGTCCATCCGTATCCGCTGTCTACGGCTGAGTGGTCGGCTCCGGCATCTAACAACACTTCTACCACCTTCCTTCTGTCGTAGTAAGCTGCTTGATGAAGTGGAGTCCAATCCCAGGAGTTACTTTTATTGACATCTGCCCCTCTCTCCAAGAGTAGCTGAACTAGCTGAAGGTGACCGTGCTTAGCCGCGTACTGTAGTGGCGTGTATCCTTTATATCCCTCGATATCAACCTCGACTCCTCAGTCCAACATGCAGGCGACAATATCTCTAGATCCTTCTATAGCTGCTCTGTGAATGTTACCGTCACCATCGCTGAATTTGAAGTTCAAGTCATCTCCTTTCCAACATGATGCAGTATGACACCCGGCATCTGTCTCCGTATTCACGTTTTCATTAGACTTGTGAGCCATCTGCTAGTACAAATATAGAGTAACGTATTTTATAAAAATGATATATGTTATTCTATCTTTAGGTTCCTACTTAGTAATACAGTTTGTAAAAATATGCAAATTGTCAATACTTACGAGTATTTGTGATGATGAATGCTCGTAATAAGAAACACGGGAACCCTTAAAATGGATAGAGGATCGTGGCACAGCTGACTTGTGACAGGTAGCAGGGAAGACTGAACAGGCTGACCTCTTCGGAGGGGAGTCTTATAAAAGGCACAAGAGGTGGAGGGGATGAATTCGCCGTGCGCCGTCCAATAGGAGCAGAGCATTGCTCACCAAAATGTAGATAAAGGTTGCGTGATACAACTATCATAAATCGTAAATGTTTTTAATCCATCCCCTTAAGTAATAACAAGTTATTGAAAAGTCTTGAAATAAAACCCATCAGATAACAAAAATTGCTCAGGTTGATCTTCATTCTTTTAGATTTTTTTCATGTCCCGATCCTCCGATCCCGTACGTTTTGATTTTTTGATGAAATATTCTTTACTCATCGGGCTTCTTGCTCTTTTTTTTCATGAGACTTGATATATTGTAATTATTTCAGTTAATCTCTTTCGTAAGCGGTGTTTTTTCTATGTAATTCGTGTATTCATTGAGCGAAAGCGATATATTTTGAATGTAGATAAATAATTCAAATATTCACTGGACTTTTTGTAGGAAAGGAAAAAAAAAAAAAAAACCTTTTACAATACACTAGATCCAGGTAAAGGATTCCTCTACCTGGCGAGGTCCAGCCAGCGGGTCATTACCTGTACTTATATCGTTAGGGTCTCCTAAAGGTTTTTGTGGGTATAGGGATTAGGGACTGCAGGTAGTTTCTTTTCTTAGTCCACCCATTTTCTGCGATTTATGAAAAGTTTATGAGCGATTTCCTTTTTTAGTCTCCTGTTTCTTGACTTCAAACCGCTTCGAATTTATGTTGAAAGTTTTGTTTTAAATTTATTGTTGAAATCATTGTATCATTCTTTCGAAGTGGATACGTCTTTTGGCTAGGATTCTACAATTTTTCGGTGTAACGTTTTCTTCACATTCATTTTTACACGCTGTAGACCTGTTTGTGTCGCTCTTATTAAAAATTTGACTACAAATCTCTAGCAAGAATAGGGTGAGTATTTTATGTTATTTGACATTTATAGCCAGGTCTTACCGTTTTGGAGCGGTATTGACTGGAATGAAAAAATTCACGTTAGAAACCGTTATTTTCTTTCAATAGTTTTTTTTTTTTTTTAATAATTGCTGATTTATAATTTGATTTGATTTCTACTTTAAGTATATTTATCCTTTTAATTCTAGCATCTAAATTGAGAAGAGCAGTCGAATTGTAGATAGACTTTTCCATGACCGTAGTTTTTTTTTTTTTTTTTCCTGAGACGGTTTTGCGAAAACGGAAAAAAGAAGTGTTTGTCGCCCTAGGCGTCATATCAATACTTTTAAAGTAGTTTTATATAGATGCAGAAATATGGTTAGTTCTTTAGTAAAGCTAATGAACCCGACGATGATTTAAATACAGGAGACGATATACCGACGGAGGTATAAATAAAATAGTCGATAATGAGGTGATAACTGTTTCTCGCCTGTATGTTAGACTACCAGTTACCGTAAGCTGTTTGGTTAATGTGGTCACTCGTTGGTTTCAATTGGTCTAGGGTGTATATTCTTTTAATATGAGATGCTTTATCTTTGTATAGGTAGATGGGGTGGAAGAAGAAAATCAAATCAAGGTTAATGAGGTAATTTTTTTATTGAAACTCATAGACAAGATGTCCGCGTAACAAGGAATGGACTATTCACATCCATGGAGCGTTATTTACATATAAAGTTTTGCAGTCTTCAGGTAGTTGACAATTTACTGTTTTACGCCTCTCTTCTTCATCAAGTTGATGACTCTTTGGTTATGCTTGGCCCATTGGAGGGGAGTCCATCCGTATCCGCTGTCTACGGCTGAGTGGTCGGCTCCGGCATCTAACAACACTTCTACCACCTTCCTTCTGTCGTAGTAAGCTGCTTGATGAAGTGGAGTCCAATCCCAGGAGTTACTTTTATTGACATCTGCCCCTCTCTCCAAGAGTAGCTGAACTAGCTGAAGGTGACCGTGCTTAGCCGCGTACTGTAGTGGCGTGTATCCTTTATATCCCTCGATATCAACCTCGACTCCTCGGTCCAACATGCAGGCGACAATATCTCTAGATCCTTCTATAGCTGCTCTGTGAATGTTACCGTCACCATCGCTGAATTTGAAGTTCAAGTCATCTCCTTTCCAACATGATGCAGTATGACACCCGGCATCTGTCTCCGTATTCACGTTTTCATTAGACTTGTGAGCCATCTGCTAGTACAAATATAGAGTAACGTATTTTATAAAAATGATATATGTTATTCTATCTTTAGGTTCCTACTTAGTAATACAGTTTGTAAAAATATGCAAATTGTCAATACTTACGAGTATTTGTGATGATGAATGCTCGTAATAAGAAACACGGGAACCCTTAAAATGGATAGAGGATCGTGGCACAGCTGACTTGTGACAGGTAGCAGGGAAGACTGAACAGGCTGACCTCTTCGGAGGGGAGTCTTATAAAAGGCACAAGAGGTGGAGGGGATGAATTCGCCGTGCGCCGTCCAATAGGAGCAGAGCATTGCTCACCAAAATGTAGATAAAGGTTGCGTGATACAACTATCATAAATCGTAAATGTTTTTAATCCATCCCCTTAAGTAATAACAAGTTATTGAAAAGTCTTGAAATAAAACCCATCAGATAACAAAAATTGCTCAGGTTGATCTTCATTCTTTTAGATTTTTTTCATGTCCCGATCCTCCGATCCCGTACGTTTTGATTTTTTGATGAAATATTCTTTACTCATCGGGCTTCTTGCTCTTTTTTTTCATGAGACTTGATATATTGTAATTATTTCAGTTAATCTCTTTCGTAAGCGGTGTTTTTTCTATGTAATTCGTGTATTCATTGAGCGAAAGCGATATATTTTGAATGTAGATAAATAATTCAAATATTCACTGGACTTTTTGTAGGAAAGGCAAAAAAAAAAAAAAAAAAAAAAAAAAAACCTTTTACAATACACTAGATCCAGGTAAAGGATTCCTCTACCTGGCGAGGTCCAGCCAGCGGGTCATTACCTGTACTTATATCGTTAGGGTCTCCTAAAGGTTTTTGTGGGTATAGGGATTAGGGACTGCAGGTAGTTTCTTTTCTTAGTCCACCCATTTTCTGCGATTTATGAAAAGTTTATGAGCGATTTCCTTTTTTAGTCTCCTGTTTCTTGACTTCAAACCGCTTCGAATTTATGTTGAAAGTTTTGTTTTAAATTTATTGTTGAAATCATTGTATCATTCTTTCGAAGTGGATACGTCTTTTGGCTAGGATTCTACAATTTTTCGGTGTAACGTTTTCTTCACATTCATTTTTACACGCTGTAGACCTGTTTGTGTCGCTCTTATTAAAAATTTGACTACAAATCTCTAGCAAGAATAGGGTGAGTATTTTATGTTATTTGACATTTATAGCCAGGTCTTACCGTTTTGGAGCGGTATTGACTGGAATGAAAAAATTCACGTTAGAAACCGTTATTTTCTTTCAATAGTTTTTTTTTTTTTTTAATAATTGCTGATTTATAATTTGATTTGATTTCTACTTTAAGTATATTTATCCTTTTAATTCTAGCATCTAAATTGAGAAGAGCAGTCGAATTGTAGATAGACTTTTCCATGACCGTAGTTTTTTTTCCTGAGACGGTTTTGCGAAAACGGAAAAAAGAAGTGTTTGTCGCCCTAGGCGTCATATCAATACTTTTAAAGTAGTTTTATATAGATGCAGAAATATGGTTAGTTCTTTAGTAAAGCTAACGAACCCGACGATGATTTAAATACAGGAGACGATATACCGACGGAGGTATAAATAAAATAGTCGATAATGAGGTGATAACTGTTTCTCGCCTGTATGTTAGACTACCAGTTACCGTAAGCTGTTTGGTTAATGTGGTCACTCGTTGGTTTCAATTGGTCTAGGGTGTATATTCTTTTAATATGAGATGCTTTATCTTTGTATAGGTAGATGGGGTGGAAGAAGAAAATCAAATCAAGGTTAATGAGGTAATTTTTTTATTGAAACTCATAGACAAGATGTCCGCGTAACAAGGAATGGACTATTCACATCCATGGAGCGTTATTTACATATAAAGTTTTGCAGTCTTCAGGTAGTTGACAATTTACTGTTTTACGCCTCTCTTCTTCATCAAGTTGATGACTCTTTGGTTATGCTTGGCCCATTGGAGGGGAGTCCATCCATCCGTATCCGCTGTCTACGGCTGAGTGGTCGGCTCCGGCATCTAACAACACTTCTACCACCTTCCTTCTGTCGTAGTAAGCTGCTTGATGAAGTGGAGTCCAATCCCAGGAGTTACTTTTATTGACATCTGCCCCTCTCTCCAAGAGTAGCTGAACTAGCTGAAGGTGACCGTGCTTAGCCGCGTACTGTAGTGGCGTGTATCCTTTATATCCCTCGATATCAACCTCGACTCCTCGGTCCAACATGCAGGCGACAATATCTCTAGATCCTTCTATAGCTGCTCTGTGAATGTTACCGTCACCATCGCTGAATTTGAAGTTCAAGTCATCTCCTTTCCAACATGATGCAGTATGACACCCGGCATCTGTCTCCGTATTCACGTTTTCATTAGACTTGTGAGCCATCTGCTAGTACAAATATAGAGTAACGTATTTTATAAAAATGATATATGTTATTCTATCTTTAGGTTCCTACTTAGTAATACAGTTTGTAAAAATATGCAAATTGTCAATACTTACGAGTATTTGTGATGATGAATGCTCGTAATAAGAAACACGGGAACCCTTAAAATGGATAGAGGATCGTGGCACAGCTGACTTGTGACAGGTAGCAGGGAAGACTGAACAGGCTGACCTCTTCGGAGGGGAGTCTTATAAAAGGCACAAGAGGTGGAGGGGATGAATTCGCCGTGCGCCGTCCAATAGGAGCAGAGCATTGCTCACCAAAATGTAGATAAAGGTTGCGTGATACAACTATCATAAATCGTAAATGTTTTTAATCCATCCCCTTAAGTAATAACAAGTTATTGAAAAGTCTTGAAATAAAACCCATCAGATAACAAAAATTGCTCAGGTTGATCTTCATTCTTTTAGATTTTTTTCATGTCCCGATCCTCCGATCCCGTACGTTTTGATTTTTTGATGAAATATTCTTTACTCATCGGGCTTCTTGCTCTTTTTTTTCATGAGACTTGATATATTGTAATTATTTCAGTTAATCTCTTTCGTAAGCGGTGTTTTTTCTATGTAATTCGTGTATTCATTGAGCGAAAGCGATATATTTTGAATGTAGATAAATAATTCAAATATTCACTGGACTTTTTGTAGGAAAGAAAAAAAAAAAAAACCTTTTACAATACACTAGATCCAGGTAAAGGATTCCTCTACCTGGCGAGGTCCAGCCAGCGGGTCATTACCTGTACTTATATCGTTAGGGTCTCCTAAAGGTTTTTGTGGGTATAGGGATTAGGGACTGCAGGTAGTTTCTTTTCTTAGTCCACCCATTTTCTGCGATTTATGAAAAGTTTATGAGCGATTTCCTTTTTTTAGTCTCCTGTTTCTTGACTTCAAACCGCTTCGAATTTATGTTGAAAGTTTTGTTTTAAATTTATTGTTGAAATCATTGTATCATTCTTTCGAAGTGGATACGTCTTTTGGCTAGGATTCTACAATTTTTCGGTGTAACGTTTTCTTCACATTCATTTTTACACGCTGTAGACCTGTTTGTGTCGCTCTTATTAAAAATTTGACTACAAATCTCTAGCCAGAATAGGGTGAGTATTTTATGTTATTTGACATTTATAGCCAGGTCTTACCGTTTTGGAGCGGTATTGACTGGAATGAAAAAATTCACGTTAGAAACCGTTATTTTCTTTTAATATTTTTTTTTTTTTTTTAATAATTGCTGATTTATAATTTGATTTGATTTCTACTTTAAGTATATTTATCCTTTTAATTCTAGCATCTAAATTGAGAAGAGCAGTCGAATTGTAGATAGACTTTTCCATGACCGTAGTTTTTTTTTTTTTTTCCTGAGACGGTTTTGCGAAAACGGAAAAAAGAAGTGTTTGTCGCCCTAGGCGTCATATCAATACTTTTAAAGTAGTTTTATATAGATGCAGAAATATGGTTAGTTCTTTAGTAAAGCTAACGAACCCGACGATGATTTAAATACAGGAGACGATATACCGACGGAGGTATAAATAAAATAGTCGATAATGAGGTGATAACTGTTTCTCGCCTGTATGTTAGACTACCAGTTACCGTAAGCTGTTTGGTTAATGTGGTCACTCGTTGGTTTCAATTGGTCTAGGGTGTATATTCTTTTAATATGAGATGCTTTATCTTTGTATAGGTAGATGGGGTGGAAGAAGAAAATCAAATCAAGGTTAATGAGGTAATTTTTTTATTGAAACTCATAGACAAGATGTCCGCGTAACAAGGAATGGACTATTCACATCCATGGAGCGTTATTTACATATAAAGTTTTGCAGTCTTCAGGTAGTTGACAATTTACTGTTTTACGCCTCTCTTCTTCATCAAGTTGATGACTCTTTGGTTATGCTTGGCCCATTGGAGGGGAGTCCATCCGTATCCGCTGTCTACGGCTGAGTGGTCGGCTCCGGCATCTAACAACACTTCTACCACCTTCCTTCTGTCGTAGTAAGCTGCTTGATGAAGTGGAGTCCAATCCCAGGAGTTACTTTTATTGACATCTGCCCCTCTCTCCAAGAGTAGCTGAACTAGCTGAAGGTGACCGTGCTTAGCCGCGTACTGTAGTGGCGTGTATCCTTTATATCCCTCGATATCAACCTCGACTCCTCGGTCCAACATGCAGGCGACAATATCTCTAGATCCTTCTATAGCTGCTCTGTGAATGTTACCGTCACCATCGCTGAATTTGAAGTTCAAGTCATCTCCTTTCCAACATGATGCAGTATGACACCCGGCATCTGTCTCCGTATTCACGTTTTCATTAGACTTGTGAGCCATCTGCTAGTACAAATATAGAGTAACGTATTTTATAAAAATGATATATGTTATTCTATCTTTAGGTTCCTACTTAGTAATACAGTTTGTAAAAATATGCAAATTGTCAATACTTACGAGTATTTGTGATGATGAATGCTCGTAATAAGAAACACGGGAACCCTTAAAATGGATAGAGGATCGTGGCACAGCTGACTTGTGACAGGTAGCAGGGAAGACTGAACAGGCTGACCTCTTCGGAGGGGAGTCTTATAAAAGGCACAAGAGGTGGAGGGGATGAATTCGCCGTGCGCCGTCCAATAGGAGCAGAGCATTGCTCACCAAAATGTAGATAAAGGTTGCGTGATACAACTATCATAAATCGTAAATGTTTTTAATCCATCCCCTTAAGTAATAACAAGTTATTGAAAAGTCTTGAAATAAAACCCATCAGATAACAAAAATTGCTCAGGTTGATCTTCATTCTTTTAGATTTTTTTCATGTCCCGATCCTCCGATCCCGTACGTTTTGATTTTTTGATGAAATATTCTTTACTCATCGGGCTTCTTGCTCTTTTTTTTCATGAGACTTGATATATTGTAATTATTTCAGTTAATCTCTTTCGTAAGCGGTGTTTTTTTTTTCTATGTAATTCGTGTATTCATTGAGCGAAAGCGATATATTTTGAATGTAGATAAATAATTCAAATATTCACTGGACTTTTTGTAGGAAAGAAAAAAAAAAAAACCTTTTACAATACACTAGATCCAGGTAAAGGATTCCTCTACCTGGCGAGGTCCAGCCAGCGGGTCATTACCTGTACTTATATCGTTAGGGTCTCCTAAAGGTTTTTGTGGGTATAGGGATTAGGGACTGCAGGTAGTTTCTTTTATTAGTCCACCCATTTTCTGCGATTTATGAAAAGTTTATGAGCGATTTCCTTTTTTTAGTCTCCTGTTTCTTGACTTCAAACCGCTTCGAATTTATGTTGAAAGTTTTGTTTTAAATTTATTGTTGAAATCATTGTATCATTCTTTCGAAGTGGATACGTCTTTTGGCTAGGATTCTACAATTTTTCGGTGTAACGTTTTCTTCACATTCATTTTTACACGCTGTAGACCTGTTTGTGTCGCTCTTATCAAAAATTTGACTACAAATCTCTAGCCAGAATAGGGTGAGTATTTTATGTTATTTGACATTTATAGCCAGGTCTTACCGTTTTGGAGCGGTATTGACTGGAATGAAAAAATTCACGTTAGAAACCGTTATTTTCTTTCAATAGTTTTTTTTTTTTTTTTAATAATTGCTGATTTATAATTTGATTTGATTTCTACTTTAAGTATATTTATCCTTTTAATTCTAGCATCTAAATTGAGAAGAGCAGTCGAATTGTAGATAGACTTTTCCATGACCGTCGTTTTTTTTTTTTTTTTTTCCTGAGACGGTTTTGCGAAAACGGAAAAAAGAAGTGTTTGTCGCCCTAGGCGTCATATCAATACTTTTAAAGTAGTTTTATATAGATGCAGAAATATGGTTAGTTCTTTAGTAAAGCTAATGAACCCGACGATGATTTAAATACAGGAGACGATATACCGACGGAGGTATAAATAAAATAGTCGATAATGAGGTGATAACTGTTTCTCGCCTGTATGTTAGACTACCAGTTACCGTAAGCTGTTTGGTTAATGTGGTCACTCGTTGGTTTCAATTGGTCTAGGGTGTATATTCTTTTAATATGAGATGCTTTATCTTTGTATAGGTAGATGGGGTGGAAGAAGAAAATCAAATCAAGGTTAATGAGGTAATTTTTTTATTGAAACTCATAGACAAGATGTCCGCGTAACAAGGAATGGACTATTCACATCCATGGAGCGTTATTTACATATAAAGTTTTGCAGTCTTCAGGTAGTTGACAATTTACTGTTTTACGCCTCTCTTCTTCATCAAGTTGATGACTCTTTGGTTATGCTTGGCCCATTGGAGGGGAGTCCATCCGTATCCGCTGTCTACGGCTGAGTGGTCGGCTCCGGCATCTAACAACACTTCTACCACCTTCCTTCTGTCGTAGTAAGCTGCTTGATGAAGTGGAGTCCAATCCCAGGAGTTACTTTTATTGACATCTGCCCCTCTCTCCAAGAGTAGCTGAACTAGCTGAAGGTGACCGTGCTTAGCCGCGTACTGTAGTGGCGTGTATCCTTTATATCCCTCGATATCAACCTCGACTCCTCGGTCCAACAAGCAGGCGACAATATCTCTAGATCCTTCTATAGCTGCTCTGTGAATGTTACCGTCACCATCGCTGAATTTGAAGTTCAAGTCATCTCCTTTCCAACATGATGCAGTATGACACCCGGCATCTGTCTCCGTATTCACGTTTTCATTAGACTTGTGAGCCATCTGCTAGTACAAATATAGAGTAACGTATTTTATAAAAATGATATATGTTATTCTATCTTTAGGTTCCTACTTAGTAATACAGTTTGTAAAAATATGCAAATTGTCAATACTTACGAGTATTTGTGATGATGAATGCTCGTAATAAGAAACACGGGAACCCTTAAAATGGATAGAGGATCGTGGCACAGCTGACTTGTGACAGGTAGCAGGGAAGACTGAACAGGCTGACCTCTTCGGAGGGGAGTCTTATAAAAGGCACAAGAGGTGGAGGGGATGAATTCGCCGTGCGCCGTCCAATAGGAGCAGAGCATTGCTCACCAAAATGTAGATAAAGGTTGCGTGATACAACTATCATAAATCGTAAATGTTTTTAATCCATCCCCTTAAGTAATAACAAGTTATTGAAAAGTCTTGAAATAAAACCCATCAGATAACAAAAATTGCTCAGGTTGATCTTCATTCTTTTAGATTTTTTTCATGTCCCGATCCTCCGATCCCGTACGTTTTGATTTTTTGATGAAATATTCTTTACTCATCGGGCTTCTTGCTCTTTTTTTTCATGAGACTTGATATATTGTAATTATTTCAGTTAATCTCTTTCGTAAGCGGTGTTTTTTTTCTATGTAATTCGTGTATTCATTGAGCGAAAGCGATATATTTTGAATGTAGATAAATAATTGAAATATTCACTGGACTTTTTGTAGGAAAGGAAAAAAAAAAAACCTTTTACAATACACTAGATCCAGGTAAAGGATTCCTCTACCTGGCGAGGTCCAGCCAGCGGGTCATTACCTGTACTTATATCGTTAGGGTCTCCTAAAGGTTTTTGTGGGTATAGGGATTAGGGACTGCAGGTAGTTTTTCTTTTATTAGTCCACCCATTTTCTGCGATTTATGAAAAGTTTATGAGCGATTTCCTTTTTTTAGTCTCCTGTTTCTTGACTTCAAACCGCTTCGAATTTATGTTGAAAGTTTTGTTTTAAATTTATTGTTGAAATCATTGTATCATTCTTTCGAAGTGGATACGTCTTTTGGCTAGGATTCTACAATTTTTCGGTGTAACGTTTTCTTCACATTCATTTTTACACGCTGTAGACCTGTTTGTGTCGCTCTTATTAAAAATTTGACTACAAATCTCTAGCAAGAATAGGGTGAGTATTTTATGTTATTTGACATTTATAGCCAGGTCTTACCGTTTTGGAGCGGTATTGACTGGAATGAAAAAATTCACGTTAGAAACCGTTATTTTCTTTCAATAGTTTTTTTTTTTTTTTTTAATAATTGCTGATTTATAATTTGATTTGATTTCTACTTTAAGTATATTTATCCTTTTAATTCTAGCATCTAAATTGAAGAGCAGTCGAATTGTAGATAGACTTTTCCATGACCGTAGTTTTTTTTTTTTTTTTTTTCCTGAGACGGTTTTGCGAAAACGGAAAAAAGAAGTGTTTGTCGCCCTAGGCGTCATATCAATACTTTTAAAGTAGTTTTATATAGATGCAGAAATATGGTTAGTTCTTTAGTAAAGCTAACGAACCCGACGATGATTTAAATACAGGAGACGATATACCGACGGAGGTATAAATAAAATAGTCGATAATGAGGTGATAACTGTTTCTCGCCTGTATGTTAGACTACCAGTTACCGTAAGCTGTTTGGTTAATGTGGTCACTCGTTGGTTTCAATTGGTCTAGGGTGTATATTCTTTTAATATGAGATGCTTTATCTTTGTATAGGTAGATGGGGTGGAAGAAGAAAATCAAATCAAGGTTAATGAGGTAATTTTTTTATTGAAAACTCATAGACAAGATGTCCGCGTAACAAGGAATGGACTATTCACATCCATGGAGCGTTATTTACATATAAAGTTTTGCAGTCTTCAGGTAGTTGACAATTTACTGTTTTACGCCTCTCTTCTTCATCAAGTTGATGACTCTTTGGTTATGCTTGGCCCATTGGAGGGGAGTCCATCCGTATCCGCTGTCTACGGCTGAGTGGTCGGCTCCGGCATCTAACAACACTTCTACCACCTTCCTTCTGTCGTAGTAAGCTGCTTGATGAAGTGGAGTCCAATCCCAGGAGTTACTTTTATTGACATCTGCCCCTCTCTCCAAGAGTAGCTGAACTAGCTGAAGGTGACCGTGCTTAGCCGCGTACTGTAGTGGCGTGTATCCTTTATATCCCTCGATATCAACCTCGACTCCTCGGTCCAACATGCAGGCGACAATATCTCTAGATCCTTCTATAGCTGCTCTGTGAATGTTACCGTCACCATCGCTGAATTTGAAGTTCAAGTCATCTCCTTTCCAACATGATGCAGTATGACACCCGGCATCTGTCTCCGTATTCACGTTTTCATTAGACTTGTGAGCCATCTGCTAGTACAAATATAGAGTAACGTATTTTATAAAAATGATATATGTTATTCTATCTTTAGGTTCCTACTTAGTAATACAGTTTGTAAAAATATGCAAATTGTCAATACTTACGAGTATTTGTGATGATGAATGCTCGTAATAAGAAACACGGGAACCCTTAAAATGGATAGAGGATCGTGGCACAGCTGACTTGTGACAGGTAGCAGGGAAGACTGAACAGGCTGACCTCTTCGGAGGGGAGTCTTATAAAAGGCACAAGAGGTGGAGGGGATGAATTCGCCGTGCGCCGTCCAATAGGAGCAGAGCATTGCTCACCAAAATGTAGATAAAGGTTGCGTGATACAACTATCATAAATCGTAAATGTTTTTAATCCATCCCCTTAAGTAATAACAAGTTATTGAAAAGTCTTGAAATAAAACCCATCAGATAACAAAAATTGCTCAGGTTGATCTTCATTCTTTTAGATTTTTTTCATGTCCCGATCCTCCGATCCCGTACGTTTTGATTTTTTGATGAAATATTCTTTACTCATCGGGCTTCTTGCTCTTTTTTTTCATGAGACTTGATATATTGTAATTATTTCAGTTAATCTCTTTCGTAAGCGGTGTTTTTTCTATGTAATTCGTGTATTCATTGAGCGAAAGCGATATATTTTGAATGTAGATAAATAATTCAAATATTCACTGGACTTTTTGTAGGAAAGGAAAAAAAAAAAAACCTTTTACAATACACTAGATCCAGGTAAAGGATTCCTCTACCTGGCGAGGTCCAGCCAGCGGGTCATTACCTGTACTTATATCGTTAGGGTCTCCTAAAGGTTTTTTGTGGGTATAGGGATTAGGGACTGCAGGTAGTTTCTTTTATTAGTCCACCCATTTTCTGCGATTTATGAAAAGTTTATGAGCGATTTCCTTTTTTAGTCTCCTGTTTCTTGACTTCAAACCGCTTCGAATTTATGTTGAAAGTTTTGTTTTAAATATTGTTGAAATCATTGTATCATTCTTTCGAAGTGGATACGTCTTTTGGCTAGGATTCTACAATTTTTCGGTGTAACGTTTTCTTCACATTCATTTTTACACGCTGTAGACCTGTTTGTGTCGCTCTTATTAAAAATTTGACTACAAATCTCTAGCCAGAATAGGGTGAGTATTTTATGTTATTTGACATTTATAGCCAGGTCTTACCGTTTTGGAGCGGTATTGACTGGAATGAAAAAATTCACGTTAGAAACCGTTATTTTCTTTCAATTTTTTTTTTTTTTTTTTAATAATTGCTGATTTATAATTTGATTTGATTTCTACTTTAAGTATATTTATCCTTTTAATTCTAGCATCTAAATTGAGAAGAGCAGTCGAATTGTAGATAGACTTTTCCATGACCGTTTTTTTTTTTTTTTTTTCCTGAGACGGTTTTGCGAAAACGGAAAAAAGAAGTGTTTGTCGCCCTAGGCGTCATATCAATACTTTTAAAGTAGTTTTATATAGATGCAGAAATATGGTTAGTTCTTTAGTAAAGCTAATGAACCCGACGATGATTTAAATACAGGAGACGATATACCGACGGAGGTATAAATAAAATAGTCGATAATGAGGTGATAACTGTTTCTCGCCTGTATGTTAGACTACCAGTTACCGTAAGCTGTTTGGTTAATGTGGTCACTCGTTGGTTTCAATTGGTCTAGGGTGTATATTCTTTTAATATGAGATGCTTTATCTTTGTATAGGTAGATGGGGTGGAAGAAGAAAATCAAATCAAGGTTAATGAGGTAATTTTTTTATTGAAACTCATAGACAAGATGTCCGCGTAACAAGGAATGGACTATTCACATCCATGGAGCGTTATTTACATATAAAGTTTTGCAGTCTTCAGGTAGTTGACAATTTACTGTTTTACGCCTCTCTTCTTCATCAAGTTGATGACTCTTTGGTTATGCTTGGCCCATTGGAGGGGAGTCCATCCGTATCCGCTGTCTACGGCTGAGTGGTCGGCTCCGGCATCTAACAACACTTCTACCACCTTCCTTCTGTCGTAGTAAGCTGCTTGATGAAGTGGAGTCCAATCCCAGGAGTTACTTTTATTGACATCTGCCCCTCTCTCCAAGAGTAGCTGAACTAGCTGAAGGTGACCGTGCTTAGCCGCGTACTGTAGTGGCGTGTATCCTTTATATCCCTCGATATCAACCTCGACTCCTCGGTCCAACATGCAGGCGACAATATCTCTAGATCCTTCCATAGCTGCTCTGTGAATGTTACCGTCACCATCGCTGAATTTGAAGTTCAAGTCATCTCCTTTCCAACATGATGCAGTATGACACCCGGCATCTGTCTCCGTATTCACGTTTTCATTAGACTTGTGAGCCATCTGCTAGTACAAATATAGAGTAACGTATTTTATAAAAATGATATATGTTATTCTATCTTTAGGTTCCTACTTAGTAATACAGTTTGTAAAAATATGCAAATTGTCAATACTTACGAGTATTTGTGATGATGAATGCTCGTAATAAGAAACACGGGAACCCTTAAAATGGATAGAGGATCGTGGCACAGCTGACTTGTGACAGGTAGCAGGGAAGACTGAACAGGCTGACCTCTTCGGAGGGGAGTCTTATAAAAGGCACAAGAGGTGGAGGGGATGAATTCGCCGTGCGCCGTCCAATAGGAGCAGAGCATTGCTCACCAAAATGTAGATAAAGGTTGCGTGATACAACTATCATAAATCGTAAATGTTTTTAATCCATCCCCTTAAGTAATAACAAGTTATTGAAAAGTCTTGAAATAAAACCCATCAGATAACAAAAATTGCTCAGGTTGATCTTCATTCTTTTAGATTTTTTTCATGTCCCGATCCTCCGATCCCGTACGTTTTGATTTTTTGATGAAATATTCTTTACTCATCGGGCTTCTTGCTCTTTTTTTTCATGAGACTTGATATATTGTAATTATTTCAGTTAATCTCTTTCGTAAGCGGTGTTTTTTTCTATGTAATTCGTGTATTCATTGAGCGAAAGCGATATATTTTGAATGTAGATAAATAATTCAAATATTCACTGGACTTTTTGTAGGAAAGGAAAAAAAAAAAAAAACCTTTTACAATACACTAGATCCAGGTAAAGGATTCCTCTACCTGGCGAGGTCCAGCCAGCGGGTCATTACCTGTACTTATATCGTTAGGGTCTCCTAAAGGTTTTTTTGTGGGTATAGGGATTAGGGACTGCAGGTAGTTTCTTTTCTTAGTCCACCCATTTTCTGCGATTTATGAAAAGTTTATGAGCGATTTCCTTTTTTAGTCTCCTGTTTCTTGACTTCAAACCGCTTCGAATTTATGTTGAAAGTTTTGTTTTAAATTTATTGTTGAAATCATTGTATCATTCTTTCGAAGTGGATACGTCTTTTGGCTAGGATTCTACAATTTTTCGGTGTAACGTTTTCTTCACATTCATTTTTACACGCTGTAGACCTGTTTGTGTCGCTCTTATTAAAAATTTGACTACAAATCTCTAGCAAGAATAGGGTGAGTATTTTATGTTATTTGACATTTATAGCCAGGTCTTACCGTTTTGGAGCGGTATTGACTGGAATGAAAAAATTCACGTTAGAAACCGTTATTTTCTTTCAATAGTTTTTTTTTTTTTTTTAATAATTGCTGATTTATAATTTGATTTGATTTCTACTTTAAGTATATTTATCCTTTTAATTCTAGCATCTAAATTGAGAAGAGCAGTCGAATTGTAGATAGACTTTTCCATGACCGTAGTTTTTTTTTTTTTTCCTGAGACGGTTTTGCGAAAACGGAAAAAAGAAGTGTTTGTCGCCCTAGGCGTCATATCAATACTTTTAAAGTAGTTTTATATAGATGCAGAAATATGGTTAGTTCTTTAGTAAAGCTAACGAACCCGACGATGATTTAAATACAGGAGACGATATACCGACGGAGGTATAAATAAAATAGTCGATAATGAGGTGATAACTGTTTCTCGCCTGTATGTTAGACTACCAGTTACCGTAAGCTGTTTGGTTAATGTGGTCACTCGTTGGTTTCAATTGGTCTAGGGTGTATATTCTTTTAATATGAGATGCTTTATCTTTGTATAGGTAGATGGGGTGGAAGAAGAAAATCAAATCAAGGTTAATGAGGTATTTTTTTTTATTAAAACTCATAGACAAGATGTCCGCGTAACAAGGAATGGACTATTCACATCCATGGAGCGTTATTTACATATAAAGTTTTGCAGTCTTCAGGTAGTTGACAATTTACTGTTTTACGCCTCTCTTCTTCATCAAGTTGATGACTCTTTGGTTATGCTTGGCCCATTGGAGGGGAGTCCATCCGTATCCGCTGTCTACGGCTGAGTGGTCGGCTCCGGCATCTAACAACACTTCTACCACCTTCCTTCTGTCGTAGTAAGCTGCTTGATGAAGTGGAGTCCAATCCCAGGAGTTACTTTTATTGACATCTGCCCCTCTCTCCAAGAGTAGCTGAACTAGCTGAAGGTGACCGTGCTTAGCCGCGTACTGTAGTGGCGTGTATCCTTTATATCCCTCGATATCAACCTCGACTCCTCGGTCCAACATGCAGGCGACAATATCTCTAGATCCTTCTATAGCTGCTCTGTGAATGTTACCGTCACCATCGCTGAATTTGAAGTTCAAGTCATCTCCTTTCCAACATGATGCAGTATGACACCCGGCATCTGTCTCCGTATTCACGTTTTCATTAGACTTGTGAGCCATCTGCTAGTACAAATATAGAGTAACGTATTTTATAAAAATGATATATGTTATTCTATCTTTAGGTTCCTACTTAGTAATACAGTTTGTAAAAATATGCAAATTGTCAATACTTACGAGTATTTGTGATGATGAATGCTCGTAATAAGAAACACGGGAACCCTTAAAATGGATAGAGGATCGTGGCACAGCTGACTTGTGACAGGTAGCAGGGAAGACTGAACAGGCTGACCTCTTCGGAGGGGAGTCTTATAAAAGGCACAAGAGGTGGAGGGGATGAATTCGCCGTGCGCCGTCCAATAGGAGCAGAGCATTGCTCACCAAAATGTAGATAAAGGTTGCGTGATACAACTATCATAAATCGTAAATGTTTTTAATCCATCCCCTTAAGTAATAACAAGTTATTGAAAAGTCTTGAAATAAAACCCATCAGATAACAAAAATTGCTCAGGTTGATCTTCATTCTTTTAGATTTTTTTCATGTCCCGATCCTCCGATCCCGTACGTTTTGATTTTTTGATGAAATATTCTTTACTCATCGGGCTTCTTGCTCTTTTTTTTCATGAGACTTGATATATTGTAATTATTTCAGTTAATCTCTTTCGTAAGCGGTGTTTTTTTCTATGTAATTCGTGTATTCATTGAGCGAAAGCGATATATTTTGAATGTAGATAAATAATTCAAATATTCACTGGACTTTTTGTAGGAAAGGAAAAAAAAAAAAACCTTTTACAATACACTAGATCCAGGTAAAGGATTCCTCTACCTGGCGAGGTCCAGCCAGCGGGTCATTACCTGTACTTATATCGTTAGGGTCTCCTAAAGGTTTTTGTGGGTATAGGGATTAGGGACTGCAGGTAGTTTCTTTTCTTAGTCCACCCATTTTCTGCGATTTATGAAAAGTTTATGAGCGATTTCCTTTTTTAGTCTCCTGTTTCTTGACTTCAAACCGCTTCGAATTTATGTTGAAAGTTTTGTTTTAAATTTATTGTTGAAATCATTGTATCATTCTTTCGAAGTGGATACGTCTTTTGGCTAGGATTCTACAATTTTTCGGTGTAACGTTTTCTTCACATTCATTTTTACACGCTGTAGACCTGTTTGTGTCGCTCTTATTAAAAATTTGACTACAAATCTCTAGCAAGAATAGGGTGAGTATTTTATGTTATTTGACATTTATAGCCAGGTCTTACCGTTTTGGAGCGGTATTGACTGGAATGAAAAAATTCACGTTAGAAACCGTTATTTTCTTTCAATAGTTTTTTTTTTTTTTTAATAATTGCTGATTTATAATTTGATTTGATTTCTACTTTAAGTATATTTATCCTTTTAATTCTAGCATCTAAATTGAGAAGAGCAGTCGAATTGTAGATAGACTTTTCCATGACCGTAGTTTTTTTTCCTGAGACGGTTTTGCGAAAACGGAAAAAAGAAGTGTTTGTCGCCCTAGGCGTCATATCAATACTTTTAAAGTAGTTTTATATAGATGCAGAAATATGGTTAGTTCTTTAGTAAAGCTAACGAACCCGACGATGATTTAAATACAGGAGACGATATACCGACGGAGGTATAAATAAAATAGTCGATAATGAGGTGATAACTGTTTCTCGCCTGTATGTTAGACTACCAGTTACCGTAAGCTGTTTGGTTAATGTGGTCACTCGTTGGTTTCAATTGGTCTAGGGTGTATATTCTTTTAATATGAGATGCTTTATCTTTGTATAGGTAGATGGGGTGGAAGAAGAAAATCAAATCAAGGTTAATGAGGTAATTTTTTTATTGAAACTCATAGACAAGATGTCCGCGTAACAAGGAATGGACTATTCACATCCATGGAGCGTTATTTACATATAAAGTTTTGCAGTCTTCAGGTAGTTGACAATTTACTGTTTTACGCCTCTCTTCTTCATCAAGTTGATGACTCTTTGGTTATGCTTGGCCCATTGGAGGGGAGTCCATCCGTATCCGCTGTCTACGGCTGAGTGGTCGGCTCCGGCATCTAACAACACTTCTACCACCTTCCTTCTGTCGTAGTAAGCTGCTTGATGAAGTGGAGTCCAATCCCAGGAGTTACTTTTATTGACATCTGCCCCTCTCTCCAAGAGTAGCTGAACTAGCTGAAGGTGACCGTGCTTAGCCGCGTACTGTAGTGGCGTGTATCCTTTATATCCCTCGATATCAACCTCGACTCCTCAGTCCAACATGCAGGCGACAATATCTCTAGATCCTTCTATAGCTGCTCTGTGAATGTTACCGTCACCATCGCTGAATTTGAAGTTCAAGTCATCTCCTTTCCAACATGATGCAGTATGACACCCGGCATCTGTCTCCGTATTCACGTTTTCATTAGACTTGTGAGCCATCTGCTAGTACAAATATAGAGTAACGTATTTTATAAAAATGATATATGTTATTCTATCTTTAGGTTCCTACTTAGTAATACAGTTTGTAAAAATATGCAAATTGTCAATACTTACGAGTATTTGTGATGATGAATGCTCGTAATAAGAAACACGGGAACCCTTAAAATGGATAGAGGATCGTGGCACAGCTGACTTGTGACAGGTAGCAGGGAAGACTGAACAGGCTGACCTCTTCGGAGGGGAGTCTTATAAAAGGCACAAGAGGTGGAGGGGATGAATTCGCCGTGCGCCGTCCAATAGGAGCAGAGCATTGCTCACCAAAATGTAGATAAAGGTTGCGTGATACAACTATCATAAATCGTAAATGTTTTTAATCCATCCCCTTAAGTAATAACAAGTTATTGAAAAGTCTTGAAATAAAACCCATCAGATAACAAAAATTGCTCAGGTTGATCTTCATTCTTTTAGATTTTTTTCATGTCCCGATCCTCCGATCCCGTACGTTTTGATTTTTTGATGAAATATTCTTTACTCATCGGGCTTCTTGCTCTTTTTTTTCATGAGACTTGATATATTGTAATTATTTCAGTTAATCTCTTTCGTAAGCGGTGTTTTTTCTATGTAATTCGTGTATTCATTGAGCGAAAGCGATATATTTTGAATGTAGATAAATAATTCAAATATTCACTGGACTTTTTGTAGGAAAGAAAAAAAAAAAAAACCTTTTACAATACACTAGATCCAGGTAAAGGATTCCTCTACCTGGCGAGGTCCAGCCAGCGGGTCATTACCTGTACTTATATCGTTAGGGTCTCCTAAAGGTTTTTGTGGGTATAGGGATTAGGGACTGCAGGTAGTTTCTTTTCTTAGTCCACCCATTTTCTGCGATTTATGAAAAGTTTATGAGCGATTTCCTTTTTTTAGTCTCCTGTTTCTTGACTTCAAACCGCTTCGAATTTATGTTGAAAGTTTTGTTTTAAATTTATTGTTGAAATCATTGTATCATTCTTTCGAAGTGGATACGTCTTTTGGCTAGGATTCTACAATTTTTCGGTGTAACGTTTTCTTCACATTCATTTTTACACGCTGTAGACCTGTTTGTGTCGCTCTTATTAAAAATTTGACTACAAATCTCTAGCAAGAATAGGGTGAGTATTTTATGTTATTTGACATTTATAGCCAGGTCTTACCGTTTTGGAGCGGTATTGACTGGAATGAAAAAATTCACGTTAGAAACCGTTATTTTCTTTCAATAGTTTTTTTTTTTTTTTTTTAATAATTGCTGATTTATAATTTGATTTGATTTCTACTTTAAGTATATTTATCCTTTTAATTCTAGCATCTAAATTGAGAAGAGCAGTCGAATTGTAGATAGACTTTTCCATGACCGTAGTTTTTTTTTTTTTTTTCCTGAGACGGTTTTGCGAAAACGGAAAAAAAAGAAGTGTTTGTCGCCCTAGGCGTCATATCAATACTTTTAAAGTAGTTTTATATAGATGCAGAAATATGGTTAGTTCTTTAGTAAAGCTAACGAACCCGACGATGATTTAAATACAGGAGACGATATACCGACGGAGGTATAAATAAAATAGTCGATAATGAGGTGATAACTGTTTCTCGCCTGTATGTTAGACTACCAGTTACCGTAAGCTGTTTGGTTAATGTGGTCACTCGTTGGTTTCAATTGGTCTAGGGTGTATATTCTTTTAATATGAGATGCTTTATCTTTGTATAGGTAGATGGGGTGGAAGAAGAAAATCAAATCAAGGTTAATGAGGTAATTTTTTTATTGAAACTCATAGACAAGATGTCCGCGTAACAAGGAATGGACTATTCACATCCATGGAGCGTTATTTACATATAAAGTTTTGCAGTCTTCAGGTAGTTGACAATTTACTGTTTTACGCCTCTCTTCTTCATCAAGTTGATGACTCTTTGGTTATGCTTGGCCCATTGGAGGGGAGTCCATCCGTATCCGCTGTCTACGGCTGAGTGGTCGGCTCCGGCATCTAACAACACTTCTACCACCTTCCTTCTGTCGTAGTAAGCTGCTTGATGAAGTGGAGTCCAATCCCAGGAGTTACTTTTATTGACATCTGCCCCTCTCTCCAAGAGTAGCTGAACTAGCTGAAGGTGACCGTGCTTAGCCGCGTACTGTAGTGGCGTGTATCCTTTATATCCCTCGATATCAACCTCGACTCCTCGGTCCAACATGCAGGCGACAATATCTCTAGATCCTTCTATAGCTGCTCTGTGAATGTTACCGTCACCATCGCTGAATTTGAAGTTCAAGTCATCTCCTTTCCAACATGATGCAGTATGACACCCGGCATCTGTCTCCGTATTCACGTTTTCATTAGACTTGTGAGCCATCTGCTAGTACAAATATAGAGTAACGTATTTTATAAAAATGATATATGTTATTCTATCTTTAGGTTCCTACTTAGTAATACAGTTTGTAAAAATATGCAAATTGTCAATACTTACGAGTATTTGTGATGATGAATGCTCGTAATAAGAAACACGGGAACCCTTAAAATGGATAGAGGATCGTGGCACAGCTGACTTGTGACAGGTAGCAGGGAAGACTGAACAGGCTGACCTCTTCGGAGGGGAGTCTTATAAAAGGCACAAGAGGTGGAGGGGATGAATTCGCCGTGCGCCGTCCAATAGGAGCAGAGCATTGCTCACCAAAATGTAGATAAAGGTTGCGTGATACAACTATCATAAATCGTAAATGTTTTTAATCCATCCCCTTAAGTAATAACAAGTTATTGAAAAGTCTTGAAATAAAACCCATCAGATAACAAAAATTGCTCAGGTTGATCTTCATTCTTTTAGATTTTTTTCATGTCCCGATCCTCCGATCCCGTACGTTTTGATTTTTTGATGAAATATTCTTTACTCATCGGGCTTCTTGCTCTTTTTTTTCATGAGACTTGATATATTGTAATTATTTCAGTTAATCTCTTTCGTAAGCGGTGTTTTTTCTATGTAATTCGTGTATTCATTGAGCGAAAGCGATATATTTTGAATGTAGATAAATAATTCAAATATTCACTGGACTTTTTGTAGGAAAGGAAAAAAAAAAAAACCTTTTACAATACACTAGATCCAGGTAAAGGATTCCTCTACCTGGCGAGGTCCAGCCAGCGGGTCATTACCTGTACTTATATCGTTAGGGTCTCCTAAAGGTTTTTGTGGGTATAGGGATTAGGGACTGCAGGTAGTTTCTTTTCTTAGTCCACCCATTTTCTGCGATTTATGAAAAGTTTATGAGCGATTTCCTTTTTTAGTCTCCTGTTTCTTGACTTCAAACCGCTTCGAATTTATGTTGAAAGTTTTGTTTTAAATTTATTGTTGAAATCATTGTATCATTCTTTCGAAGTGGATACGTCTTTTGGCTAGGATTCTACAATTTTTCGGTGTAACGTTTTCTTCACATTCATTTTTACACGCTGTAGACCTGTTTGTGTCGCTCTTATCAAAAATTTGACTACAAATCTCTAGCCAGAATAGGGTGAGTATTTTATGTTATTTGACATTTATAGCCAGGTCTTACCGTTTTGGAGCGGTATTGACTGGAATGAAAAAATTCACGTTAGAAACCGTTATTTTCTTTCAATAGTTTTTTTTTTTTTTTTAATAATTGCTGATTTATAATTTGATTTGATTTCTACTTTAAGTATATTTATCCTTTTAATTCTAGCATCTAAATTGAGAAGAGCAGTCGAATTGTAGATAGACTTTTCCATGACCGTAGTTTTTTTTTTTTTTTTCCTGAGACGGTTTTGCGAAAACGGAAAAAAGAAGTGTTTGTCGCCCTAGGCGTCATATCAATACTTTTAAAGTAGTTTTATATAGATGCAGAAATATGGTTAGTTCTTTAGTAAAGCTAACGAACCCGACGATGATTTAAATACAGGAGACGATATACCGACGGAGGTATAAATAAAATAGTCGATAATGAGGTGATAACTGTTTCTCGCCTGTATGTTAGACTACCAGTTACCGTAAGCTGTTTGGTTAATGTGGTCACTCGTTGGTTTCAATTGGTCTAGGGTGTATATTCTTTTAATATGAGATGCTTTATCTTTGTATAGGTAGATGGGGTGGAAGAAGAAAATCAAATCAAGGTTAATGAGGTAATTTTTTTATTGAAACTCATAGACAAGATGTCCGCGTAACAAGGAATGGACTATTCACATCCATGGAGCGTTATTTACATATAAAGTTTTGCAGTCTTCAGGTAGTTGACAATTTACTGTTTTACGCCTCTCTTCTTCATCAAGTTGATGACTCTTTGGTTATGCTTGGCCCATTGGAGGGGAGTCCATCCGTATCCGCTGTCTACGGCTGAGTGGTCGGCTCCGGCATCTAACAACACTTCTACCACCTTCCTTCTGTCGTAGTAAGCTGCTTGATGAAGTGGAGTCCAATCCCAGGAGTTACTTTTATTGACATCTGCCCCTCTCTCCAAGAGTAGCTGAACTAGCTGAAGGTGACCGTGCTTAGCCGCGTACTGTAGTGGCGTGTATCCTTTATATCCCTCGATATCAACCTCGACTCCTCGGTCCAACATGCAGGCGACAATATCTCTAGATCCTTCTATAGCTGCTCTGTGAATGTTACCGTCACCATCGCTGAATTTGAAGTTCAAGTCATCTCCTTTCCAACATGATGCAGTATGACACCCGGCATCTGTCTCCGTATTCACGTTTTCATTAGACTTGTGAGCCATCTGCTAGTACAAATATAGAGTAACGTATTTTATAAAAATGATATATGTTATTCTATCTTTAGGTTCCTACTTAGTAATACAGTTTGTAAAAATATGCAAATTGTCAATACTTACGAGTATTTGTGATGATGAATGCTCGTAATAAGAAACACGGGAACCCTTAAAATGGATAGAGGATCGTGGCACAGCTGACTTGTGACAGGTAGCAGGGAAGACTGAACAGGCTGACCTCTTCGGAGGGGAGTCTTATAAAAGGCACAAGAGGTGGAGGGGATGAATTCGCCGTGCGCCGTCCAATAGGAGCAGAGCATTGCTCACCAAAATGTAGATAAAGGTTGCGTGATACAACTATCATAAATCGTAAATGTTTTTAATCCATCCCCTTAAGTAATAACAAGTTATTGAAAAGTCTTGAAATAAAACCCATCAGATAACAAAAATTGCTCAGGTTGATCTTCATTCTTTTAGATTTTTTTCATGTCCCGATCCTCCGATCCCGTACGTTTTGATTTTTTTGATGAAATATTCTTTACTCATCGGGCTTCTTGCTCTTTTTTTTCATGAGACTTGATATATTGTAATTATTTCAGTTAATCTCTTTCGTAAGCGGTGTTTTTTCTATGTAATTCGTGTATTCATTGAGCGAAAGCGATATATTTTGAATGTAGATAAATAATTCAAATATTCACTGGACTTTTTGTAGGAAAGGAAAAAAAAAAACCTTTTACAATACACTAGATCCAGGTAAAGGATTCCTCTACCTGGCGAGGTCCAGCCAGCGGGTCATTACCTGTACTTATATCGTTAGGGTCTCCTAAAGGTTTTTGTGGGTATAGGGATTAGGGACTGCAGGTAGTTTCTTTTATTAGTCCACCCATTTTCTGCGATTTATGAAAAGTTTATGAGCGATTTCCTTTTTTTAGTCTCCTGTTTCTTGACTTCAAACCGCTTCGAATTTATGTTGAAAGTTTTGTTTTAAATTTATTGTTGAAATCATTGTATCATTCTTTCGAAGTGGATACGTCTTTTGGCTAGGATTCTACAATTTTTCGGTGTAACGTTTTCTTCACATTCATTTTTACACGCTGTAGACCTGTTTGTGTCGCTCTTATCAAAAATTTGACTACAAATCTCTAGCAAGAATAGGGTGAGTATTTTATGTTATTTGACATTTATAGCCAGGTCTTACCGTTTTGGAGCGGTATTGACTGGAATGAAAAAATTCACGTTAGAAACCGTTATTTTCTTTCAATAGTTTTTTTTTTTTTTTAATAAATTGCTGATTTATAATTTGATTTGATTTCTACTTTAAGTATATTTATCCTTTTAATTCTAGCATCTAAATTGAGAAGAGCAGTCGAATTGTAGATAGACTTTTCCATGACCGTAGTTTTTTTTTTTTTTTCCTGAGACGGTTTTGCGAAAACGGAAAAAAGAAGTGTTTGTCGCCCTAGGCGTCATATCAATACTTTTAAAGTAGTTTTATATAGATGCAGAAATATGGTTAGTTCTTTAGTAAAGCTAACGAACCCGACGATGATTTAAATACAGGAGACGATATACCGACGGAGGTATAAATAAAATAGTCGATAATGAGGTGATAACTGTTTCTCGCCTGTATGTTAGACTACCAGTTACCGTAAGCTGTTTGGTTAATGTGGTCACTCGTTGGTTTCAATTGGTCTAGGGTGTATATTCTTTTAATATGAGATGCTTTATCTTTGTATAGGTAGATGGGGTGGAAGAAGAAAATCAAATCAAGGTTAATGAGGTAATTTTTTTATTGAAACTCATAGACAAGATGTCCGCGTAACAAGGAATGGACTATTCACATCCATGGAGCGTTATTTACATATAATTGAAAATTGGCCGATATGTGGCGAGTGCCATTTAAGAGAGGTTATAGCGGTACAATGTTATATAGAGCTAGAAATTGTTAATAAAATTGGTTTAATTCAAATAAATTGTTATAAAAAAAAAAGCTATAAATATTTAGTGTGACGTGTGGATACTAGGGATGTTTAATAATCGAACGATAAGTTGTTTAGCACCATTCTGCAACAGAGTTTGCAATGGTAAAATTATTAAACCCATCTGTGCCAAATTTTAACTACAAAATTTTCATAGTTCTAGGAAGATTTTAAATAGTATAGTTCACTATAAAAATTCTGTAGGTAATAGTCGGCTTACGAGCCACCACCAAGTTTGATCCTTACGCTTCACTTCGAGTTTAAATTTATCGATAGTTCTTTCCTTTAACCTCCCATGTAAGCAAACCTCTGCAGGTTCAACTTGGATTGTGTTGTTTAGTTTGTTATATTGATATTTAGTCTTCTTAAATGTAAATAGGTGAAACAGAATTTAAACAAAATGATTTTCATAAAGGATTAAGTGTTTTATCAATTCATGTTTTCTTATTTCCTCTTATCTAATGCGTAAAAGTGTTACAAAACTTAAGAACATTAATTTGTACATGGATTTGGTGGTGTTTTATATATTTTGATTTGTTGTATCAATTTAAGTGATAAAATTTCAGTATACATATTTTTTTGAATGGATTCTTTGTCATCCATAATACTTAATGCCCTAAAGTGAGACAGATTGTATAATTAATTCAATAAAACATAAAGATCTAAAAATAAATGTGAGAAAGTATATCATAGGTTTCATATTTTTTTATTTTCACTTCCCTTAAAAATAATATAGCAGAAATTAACATCTTAACTTTCAACATGGGTTCTGTCTTATATTATATAATTCCTTATAACATGAGAATGGACAGTGTGAAAATAATCATAGATTAAGAGGTGTACTGTTGGTAATAACTATTGGTGTAATTTTATAGATTAATGTATTTTTTTTTTAAATTTAGAAGCCTGATTATGGAGTATTTTCTCCGAAACATGTAGCTACAAATGTTAAAACAAATAGGAGTTATGTTAAATAAATTCTTATTGATTCTGCCTTTATATATTTATAATATCTGTGGCACCTGTGGAAAGTGGGCTAAGTATATTGAAGAAACAATGCTCAATTGCATTCTTCAATACAAGACTTTTATAAATAAACAAATCATTCTTAGTTAATCAACTATTAGTAAAGTTCTTTAATTATGAGAGCGGGCGAAGTCGCTACGGGGAAAGCTAGTTTACATATAAAGTTTTCCAGTCTTCAGGTAGTTGACAATTTACTGTTTTACGCCTCTCTTCTTCATCAAGTTGATGACTCTTTGGTTATGCTTGGCCCATTGGAGGGGAGTCCATCCGTATCCGCTGTCTACGGCTGAGTGGTCGGCTCCGGCATCTAACAACACTTCTACCACCTTCCTTCTGTCGTAGTAAGCTGCTTGATGAAGTGGAGTCCAATCCCAGGAGTTACTTTTATTGACATCTGCCCCTCTCTCCAAGAGTAGCTGAACTAGCTGAAGGTGACCGTGCTTAGCCGCGTACTGTAGAGGCGTGTATCCTTTATATCCCTCGATATCAACCTCGACTCCTCGGTCCAACAAGAGGCGACAATATCTCTAGATCCTTCTATAGCTGCTCTATGAATGTTACCGTCACCATCGCTGAATTTGAAGTTCAAGTCATCTCCTTTCCAACATGATGCAGTATGACACCCGGCAACTGTCTCCGTATTCACGTTTTCATTAGACTTGTGAGCCATCTGCTAGTACAAATATAGAGTAACGTATTTTATAAAAATGATATATGTTATTCTATCTTTAGGTTCCTACTTAGTAATACAGTTTGTAAAAATATGCAAATTCTCAATACTTACGAGTATTTGTGATGATGAATGCTCGTAATAAGAAACACGGGAACCCTTAAAATGGATAGAGGATCGTGGCACAGCTGACTTGTGACAGGTAGCAGGGAAGACTGAACAGGCTGACCTCTTCGGAGGGGAGTCTTATAAAAGGCACAAGAGGTGGAGGGGATGAATTCGCCGTGTGCCGTCCAATAGGAGCAGAGCATTGCTCACCAAAATGTAGATAAAGTTGCGTGATACAACTATCATAAATCGTAAATGTTTTTAATCCATCCCCTTAAGTAATAAGAAGTTATTGAAAAGTCTTGAAATAAAACCATCAGATAACAAAAATTGCTCAGGTTGATCTTCCTTCTTTTCGATTTTTTTCATGTCCCGATCCTCCGATCCCGTACGTTTTGATTTTTTGATGAATATTCTTTACTCATCGGGCTTCTTGCTCTTTTTTTCATGAGACTTGATATATTGTAATTATTTCAGTTAATCTCTTTCGTAAGCGGTGTTTTTTCTGTGTAATTCGTGTATTCATTGAGCGAAAGCGATATATTTTGAATGCAGATAAATAATTCAAATATTCACTGGACTATTTGTAGGAAAGGAAAAAAAAAAACCTTTTACGATACACTAGATCCAGGTAAAGGATTCATCTACCTGGCGAGGTCCAGCCAGCGGGTCATTACCTGTACTTATATCGTTAGGGTCTCCTAAAGGGTTTTGTTGTATAGGGATTAGGGACTACAGGTAGTTTCTTTTATTAGTCCACCCATTTCCTCTTTTAGTCTTCCTCTTTCTTGACTTCAAACCGCTTCGAATTTATATCGAAAGTTTTGTTTTAATTTATTGTTGAAATCATTGTATTTTTTTTCAAAATGGATACATCTTTTGGCTAGGATTCTACAATTTTTCGGTGTAACGTTTTCTTCACATTCATTTTTACACGCTGTAGACCTGTTTGTGTCGCTCTTATCAAAAATTTGACTACAAATCCTAGCTAGAATACGGTGAAATTTTATGTTATTTGACATTTATAGCCAGGTCTTACCTTTTTGGAGCGGTATTGACTGGAATGAAAAAATCACGTTAGAAACCGTTATTTTCTTTCAATAGTTTTTTTTTTTATTTTTAATGATTGCTGATTTATAATTTGATTTGATTTCTAATTTAAGTATATTTATCCTTTTAATTCTAGCATCTAAATTGAGAAGAGCAGTCGAATTGTCGACAGACTTTTCCATGACCGTTGTTTTTTTTTTTTTTTCCTAAGACGGTTTTGCGAAAACGGAAAAAAGAAGTGTTTGTCGCCCTGGGCGTCATATCAATACTTTTAAAGCAGTTTTTTATATAGATGCAGAAATAGGGTTAGTTCTTTAGTAAAGCTAACGAACCCGACGATGATTTAAATACAGGAGACGATATACCGACGGAGGTATAGATAAAAAAGTCGATAATGAGGTGATAACTGTTTCTCGCCTGTATGTTAGACTACCAGTTACCGTAAGCTGTTTGGTTAATGTGGTCACTCGTTGGTTTCAATTGGTCTAAGGGTGTATATTCTTTTAATATGAGATGCTTGATCTTTGTATAGGTAGATGGGTGGAAGAAGAAAATCAAATCAAGGTTAATGAGGTAATTTGTTTATTGAAACTCATAGACAAGATGTCCGCGTATCAAGGAATGGCCTATTTACATCCATGGAGGGTTATTTACATATAAAGTTTTCCAGTCTTCAGGTAGTTGACAATTTACTGTTTTTTACGCCTCTCTTCTTCATCAAGTTGATGACTCTTTGGTTATGCTTGGCCCATTGGAGGGGAGTCCATCTGTATCCGCTGTCTACGGCTGAGTGGTCGGCTCCGGCATCTAACAACACTTCTACCACCTTCCTTCTGTCGTAGTAAGCTGCTTGATGAAGTGGAGTCCAATCCCAGGAGTTACTTTTATTGACATCTGCCCCTCTCTCCAAGAGTAGCTGAACTAGCTGAAGGTGACCGTGCTTAGCCGCGTACTGTAGAGGCGTGTATCCTTTATATCCCTCGATATCAACCTCGACTCCTCGGTCCAACAAGGAGGCGACAATATCTCTAGATCCTTGTATAGCTGCTCTGTGAATGATACCGTCACCATCGCTGAATTTGAAATTCAAGTCATCTCCTTTCCAACATGATGCAGTATGACACCCAGCAACTGTCTCCGTATTCACGTTTTCATTAGACTTGTGAGCCATCTGCTAGTACAAATATAGAGTAACGTATTTTATAAAAATGATACATGTTATTCTATCTTTAGGTTCCTACTTAGTAATACAGTTTGTAAAATATGCAAATTGTCAATACTTACGAGTATTGGTGATGATGAATGCTCGTAATAAGAAACACGGGAACCCTTAAAATGGATAGAGGATCGTGGCACAGCTGACTTGTGACAGGTAGCAGGGAAGACTGAACAGGCTGACCTCTTCGGAGGGGAGTCTTATAAAAGGCACAAGAGGTGGAGGGGATGAATTCGCCGTGCGCCGTCCAATAGGAGAAGAGCATTGCTCACCAAATGTAGATAAAGGTTGCGTGATACAACTATCATAAATCGTAAATGTTTTTAATCCATCCCCTTAAGTAATAAGAAGTTATTTAAAAGTCTTGAAATAAATCTCATCAGATAACAAAAATTGCTCAGTTTGATCTTCCTTCTTTTCGATTATTTTCATGTCCCGATCCTCCGATCCCGTACGTTTTGATTTATTGATGAGATGTTCTTTACTCATCGGGCTTCTTGCTCTTTTTTTCATGAGACTTGATATATTGTAATTATTTCAGTTAATCTCTTTCGTAAGCGGGTGTTTTTTCTATGTAATTCGTGTATTCATTGAGCGAAAGCGATATATTTTGAATGCAGATAAATAATTAAAATATTCACTGGACTATTTTTGTAGGAAAGGAAAAATAAAACCTTTTACGATACACTAGATCCAGGTAAAGGATTCCTCTACCTGGCGAGGTCCAGCCAGCGGGTCATTACCTGTACTTATATCGTTAGGGTCTCCTAAAAGGGTTTTGTTTGTATAGGGATTAGGGACTACAGGTAGTTTCTTTTATTAGTCCACCCATTTCCTTCTTTTAGTCTCCTCTTTCTTGACTTCAAACCGCTTCGAATTTATATCGAAAGTTTTGTTTTAATTTTATTGTTGAAATCATTGTATCATTTTTTTTTTCAAAATGGATACATCTTTTGGCTAGGATTCTACAATTTTTCGGTGTAACGTTTTCTTCACATTCATTTTTTACACGCTGTAGACATGTTTGTGTCGCTCTTATCAAAAATTTGACTACAAATCCCTAGCTAGAATACGGTGAAAATTTTATGTTATTTGACATTTATAGCCAGGTCTTACCTTTTTGGAGCGGTATTGACTGGAATGAAAAAAATCACGTTAGAAACCGCTATTTTCTTTCAATAGTTTTTTTTTATTCTTTAATGATTGCTGATTTATAATTTGATTTGATTTCTAATTTAAGTATATTTATCCTTTTAATTCTAGCATCTAAATTGAGAAGAGCAGTCAAATTGTCGACAGACTTTTCCATGACCGTTGTTTTTTTTTTTTCCCTAAGACGGTTTTGCGAAAACGGAAAAAAAGAAGTGTTTGTCGCCCTGGGCGTCATATCAATACTTTTAAAGCAGTTTTATATAGATGCAGAAATAGGGTTAGTTCTTTAGTAAAGCTAACGAACCCGACGATGATTTAAATACAGGAGACGATATACCGACGGAGGTATAGATAAAAAAGTCGATAATGAGGTGATAACTGTTTCTCGCCTGTATGTTAGACTACCAGTTACCGTAAGCTGTTTGGTTAATGTGGTCACTCGTTGGTTTCAATTGGTCTAGGGTGTATATTCTTTTAATATGAGATGCTTGATCTTTGTATAGGTAGATGGGGTGGAAGAAGAAAATCAAATCAAGGTTAATGAGGTAATTTGTTTATTGAAACTCATAGACAAGATGTCCGCGTAACAAGGAATGGACTATTTACATCCATGGAGCGTTATTTACATATAAAGTTTTCCAGTCTTCAGGTAGTTGACAATTTACTGTTTTACTCCTCTCTTCTTCATCAAGTTGATGACTTTTTGGTTATGCCTGGCCCATTGGAGGGGAGTCCATCCGTATCCGCTGTCTACGGCTGAGTGGTCGGCTCCGGCATCTAACAACACTTCTACCACCTTCCTTCTGTCGTAGTAAGCTGCTTGATGAAGTGGAGTCCAATCCCAGGAGTTACTTTTATTGACATCTGCCCCTCTCTCCAAGAGTAGCTGAACTAGCTGAAGGTGACCGTGCTTAGCCGCGTACTGTAGAGGCGTGTATCCTTTATATCCCTCGATATCAACCTCGACTCCTCGGTCCAACAAGGAGGCGACAATATCTCTAGATCCTTCTATAGCTGCTCTATGAATGTTACCGTCACCATCGCTGAATTTGAAGTTCAAGTCATCTCCTTTCCAACATGATGCAGTATGACACCCGGCAACTGTCTCCGTATTCACGTTTTCATTAGACTTGTGAGCCATCTGCTAGTACAAATATAGAGTAACGTATTTTATAAAAATGATCTATGTTATTCTATCTTTAGGTTCCTACTTAGTAATACAGTTTGTAAAAATATGCAAATTGTCAATACTTACGAGTATTTGTGATGATGAATGCTCGTAATAAGAAACACGGGAACCCTTAAAATGGATAGAGGATCGTAGCACAGCTGACTTGTGACAGGTAGCAGGGAAGACTGAGCAGGCTGACCTCTTCGGAGGGGAGTCTTATAAAAGGCACAAGAGGTGGAGGGGATGAATTCGCCGTGCGCCGCACAGTGGGGAAAACGTGGAAAAAACCCTAAAATCTTATGATTTTCTTTTATTTTTTTTTCATTATTTTTGTACACCTAAATAAATGTAGCATAACGTTTTGGAACTGATTTTTCGATTATTTCGTTACCAGGATCTGTACACGTCCTTGAAGTTGCCCTTTTCTTGAGTTGAGAAAATAACACGGTTTTGAAGTTCTGTTAAAATAATTTTTTATGAGGCTGAATTTTTAGCAAACATTTTGTATAACCCTTTGAACTTCACTATTGATGTTTACTGTTTTATGGACGATTTTTATTTCGTAAATGTAGCACCAACCTTGACTGCCAGGAATTTTCAAAGTTAGCTGTCTCGTAAATCTAAATTATCTTCATTTCACTTGGTCTTTCAAAAAAAGCTACACCGAACTAGGCTCTCTTTAGGGGTTCAAATTGAAGTGCAGGTGTCTGATGAACCGTGTTATAAATATAAATCCCGGCTTCGGCCATATTTGTTCAGGGGATGAATTTATGTGTTATTTTTCACTATACAGAAACTAATTTTTAGCATAATTTTTTTTTTTTTCTAACTAGAATGTGAAAATTGGCTTACTATATATGTATATTTGATTTTATTAGTTTGTCTTATTTAATATATATATATATATATATATATATATATATATATTTTTTTCTTTTATTTTCTTTATTCATTGTAAAATGATCAGATATAATATGATTTCTTGTTTTCTATACAAAAACACATAACTTTCTTGAGACTGAGTACCAGAATATAGCAGAAAGAACAATTTTCAAAAATAGCTCTTCAAATAAAAAATCAAAATCAATTGAAAATAAAAGTTTTCGAATTTGGATGACTAATTTATGGGGTTATTATTTGTATCACTGAGTTCTTATTATTGTATACCTTATTGTTCTCTCATGAAGATTATCATATTTATTTATTTTATTCTTTTATATCAATGGCCACTCCAATCATTTTCAATCTAAATGTCTTACTAAATTCAGAGATTTAAAGTAAAATGTTTTTAAAAATGTGTTTTTATTAATATATAAATCACATTTGGCTTTAAAACTGAAGGTGAGCTATAATAAACATCACAGAGATCATCATTCAAGAAAAACAGCAACAAATGAAGATGTTTTTCATCTTATCATGGTGACTTCTGATCCGGTGATAAGTAATTTAAGTCCGCATTTAAAAAAAGAAGTTCCCATTAAATGATGAAGGTTCTTATTTACTGTTATAGAAAAAAAGGAACAATTCGAAATAATTTTTTTCTTTATTTTTATAGTTAATAGCTTTTATTTCTGTACGTAATATAACGAGTGAATATAATCTTTGTCAATATAAGATTGATAATTGTAAATAGCTGTCCAGTCTATTCAATAGAGTTCAACTGAAGTTACATTGTAAAACTTATTACATTTTTTAAATTATATTAAACATTTTAATTTTTTTCCAAATATAACCTAATAATGAATTTTAACCTAATTCAACGAATCTTGGGTCTGTAATAGAGCTATATAGTAAATTTCATTCAATTTAGCACCTAAAAAATATATATAATAGTAACAAACTTGATTATTTTTAATTGATTTTTTTTTTTTAATTTTTAAACCGAAAATATGGCTCAATGCTGATGATCAGATTGCTCTGGTTATAGTTTTATTTTATTCAGCAGCTTAGATAGCATATAAATATACCCCAAATTTACTTTAATTTTTTCTTACTTTTTGTTCTTAGATTTTTACCCTTTCTGATCATCTGATGAAGCAGATTATTGTTTCATTCAATTCAGAACCTCATGAAATATATAATTCCAAAATTTCATGCTTATAGCACGAACCGTTTAGAAAGTATGAGGTTTTTACCCATTTTGGGCCGTTTTGCCCCACTGTGCGCCGTCCAATAGGAGAAGAGCATTGCTCACCAAAATGTAGATAAAGGTTGCGTGATACAACTATCATAAATCGTAAATGTTTTTAATCCATCCCCTTAAGTAATAAGAAGTTATTGAAAAGTCTTGAAATAAAACTCATCAGATAACAAAAATTGCTCAGTTTGATCTTCCTTCTTTTCGATTATCTTCATGTCCCGATCCTCCGATCCCGTACGTTTTGATTTATTGATGAGATGTTCTTTACTCATCGGGCTTCTTGCTCTTTTTTTCATGAGACTTGATATATTGTAATTATTTCAGTTAATCTCTTTCGTAAGCGGTGTTTTTTTTTCTGTGTAATTCGTGTATTCATTGAGCGAAAGCGATATATTTTGAATGCAGATAAATAATTCAAATATTCACTGGACTATTTGTAGGAAAGGAAAAAAAAAAAAAACCTTTTACGATACACTAGATCCAGGTAAAGGATTCCTCTACCTGGCGAGGTCCAGCCAGCGGGTCATTACCTGTACTTATATCGTTAGGGTCTCCTAAAGGGTTTTGTTTGTATAGGGATTAGGGACTACAGGTAGTTTCTTTTATTAGTCCACCCATTTCCTTCTTTTAGTCTCCTCTTTCTTGACTTCAAACCGCTTCGAATTTATATCGAAAGTTTTGTTTTAATTTTATTGTTGAAATCATTGTATCATTTTTTTCAAAATGGATACATCTTTTGGCTAGGATTCTACAATTTTTCGGTGTAACGTTTTCTTCACATTCATTTTTACACGCTGTAGACCTGTTTGTGTCGCTCTTATCAAAAATTTGACTACAAATCCCTAGCTAGAATACGGTGAAAATTTTATGTTATTTGACATTTATAGCCAGGTCTTACCTTTTTGGAGCGGTATTGACTGGAATGAAAAAAATCACGTTAGAAACCGCTATTTTCTTTCAATAGTTTTTTTTTTATTCTTTAATGATTGCTGATTTATAATTTGATTTGATTTCTAATTTAAGTATATTTATCCTTTTAATTCTAGCATCTAAATTGAGAAGAGCAGTCGAATTGTCGACAGACTTTTCCATGACCGTTGTTTTTTTTTTTCCCTAAGACGGTTTTGCGAAAACGGAAAAAAGAAGTGTTTGTCGCCCTGGGCGTCATATCAATACTTTTAAAGCAGTTTTATATAGATGCAGAAATAGGGTTAGGTCTTTAGTAAAGCTAACGAACTCGACGATGATTTAAATACAGGAGACGATATACCGACGGAGGTATAGATAAAAAAGTCGATAATGAGGTGATAATTCTTTCTCGCCTGTATGTTAGACTACCAGTTACCGTAAGCTGTTTGGTTAATGTCGTCACTCGTTGGTTTCAATTGGTCTAGGGTGTATATTCTTTTAATATGAGATGCTTGATCTTTGTATAGGTAGATGGGGTGGAAGAAGAAAATCAAATCAAGGTTAATGAGGTAATTTGTTTATTGAAACTCATAGACAAGATGTCCGCGTAACAAGGAATGGACTATTTACATCCATGGAGCGTTATTTACATATAAAGTTTTCCAGTCTTCAGGTAGTTAACAATTTACTGTTTTACGCCTCTCTTCTTCATCAAGTTGATGACTCTTTGGTTATGCTTGGCCCATTGGAGGGGAGTCCATCCGTATCCGCTGTCTACGGCTGAGTGGTCGGCTCCGGCATCTAACAACACTTCTACCACCTTCCTTCTGTCGTAGTAAGCTGCTTGATGAAGTGGAGTCCAATCCCAGGAGTTACTTTTATTGACATCTGCCCCTCTCTCCAAGAGTAGCTGAACTAGCTGAAGGTGACCGTGCTTAGCCGCGTACTGTAGAGGCGTGTATCCTTTATATCCCTCGATATCAACCTCGACTCCTCGGTCCAACAAGGCGGCGACAATATCTCTAGATCCTTCTATAGCTGCTCTGTGAATGTTACCGTCACAATCGCTGAATTTGAAGTTCAAGTCATCTCCTTTCCAACATGATGCAGTATGACACCCGGCAACTGTCTCCGTATTCACGTTTTCATTAGACTTGTGAGCCATCTGCTAGTACAAATATAGAGTAACGTATTTTATAAAAATGATATATGTTACTCTTCTATCTTTAGGTTCCTACTTAGTAATACAGTTTGTAAAAATATGCAAATTGTCAATACTTACGAGTATTTGTGATGATGAATGCTCGTAATAAGAAACACGGGAACCCTTAAAATGGATAGAGGATCGTGGCACAGCTGACTTGTGACAGGTAGCAGGGAAGACTGAACAGGCTGACCTCTTCGGAGGGGAGTCTTATAAAAGGCACAAGATGTGGAGGGGATGAATTCGCCGTGCGCCGTCCAATAGGAGCAGAGCATTGCTCACCAAAATGTAGATAAAAGTTGCGTGATACAACTATCATAAATCGTAAATGTTTTTAATCTATCCCTTTAAGTAATAAGAAGTTATTGAAAAGTCTTGAAATAAAACTCATCAGATAACAAAAATTGCTCAGTTTGATCTTCCTTCTTTTAGATTATTTTCATGTCCCGATCCTCCGATCCCGTACGTTTTGATTTATTGATGAGGTGTTCTTTACTCATCGGGCTTCTTGCTCTTTTTTTCATGAGACTTGATATATTGTAATTATTTCAGTTAATCTCTTTCGTAAGCGGTGTTTTTTCTATGTAATTCGTGTATTCATTGAGCGAAAGCGATATATTTTGAATGGAGATAAATAATTCAAATATTCACTGGACTTTTTGTAGGAAAGGAACAAAAAATCCTTTTACGATAGCCTAGATCCAGGGAAAGGATTCCTAAACCTGGTGAGGTCCAGCCTAGCTCGTCATTACCTGTACTAGTAAACCTAGTAAACCGTAGTTTAGTCCAGAAACCGCTATTTGCGCTATTTTAGTACTTTTTTTTATTTTTTAATAATTGTTGATTTATAATTTTATTTGATTTCTACTTTAAGTATATTTATCCATTTAATTCTAGCATGTAAATTGAGAAGAGCAGAGGATTTAAATACAGGAGACGATATACTGACTGAAGTATTGTAACGGCTTGTTCAGCTGTTAAGCTCTTCGTACGCCTAGATTCGTAAGGCATTGGCCGCCGCTAGCGCTGTGGGGTGTCCCATCAAGGAAGAAGTTACTTCTGTACCGTCTTTGCTGCAGAACAAAGCAGTGTAGTGACAGAACACTATATGTTTATTTAAATACTTTGCCCAGCGTTGATGTTATTTCTCAAATATTTCCCATTATGATTGCCTTCCTAGAATTGAAAATATTGTAAATACATATATTGATGAGAAGTTAAGTGGAAGATATTATTTCGTTGAAAAAAACAACAAAAAAAAATACCCTTGGACCCCAACACATATAAATTGGTCACATATAATTATGGCGCCCAAACACTGACTCTAATAGAAAAAAGGATAAATAAGGTATTTAATTATTATAAAAATAGTTGTAAAAAGAAGATTAAGAAAAGTGAGATTTAAAGGACAACGCATAGTTAAGTTGGTAGAATGGTTGATTGTTACGCGTTGCTATGGCAACAAATGACTCAAGACAATTAAAGAGATTATTAGCTATCTAATATTATGTATTCATACACCCTATTAGTGGTTAAAAATGTTTTATTTAATTTCATAGTTTTATGTTTTATCGAAAAATAAACTGTTTTAACATTTTATTGGAACCTAACTTATATATATATATATATATATATATATATATATATATATATTTTTTTTTTTTTTAAAACTATTTATTGATATTTACAACTGTACATTAATATAATCATGTAAATTTGAAGAAATGATTGGAATGACATGTAAATCACTTGTGAAGAACTACTCAATAGTAGCACTTGTGTTCTAAATGTTCTAAACTAGAAGGTCTCTTGGCCATCTTCTTTTCAGACGCCTCGGTGGGTTATCAGGTATCGAATGAGAAGCAAGTTGAGAAACTAATGGATTCATGTGGGAGGGCAGTTTACTATGAAAGGATTGGTACCTGGTTAGGGCTGAATCAGCAACATATGGAACATTGAAGTCTTTATGGATAAGTTTATTCTTGACAAACTAAGGAGCATTAAGGATTTTTCGAAGGATTTTGGATTGTAAGGATTCGATTCGAGAAGAATTGGATGGTTTAGTGGAGCCCCAAAGCTCAACTGCATATGTCCATATAGGTCTAATAACTGTCATGTAAATTAGTCTCTTGTAGTTTATTGGAAGCTTTGATCGTTTGTCTAGTAAATGTTGGAGTAGTCTATAACGACGGGCCGTTTCTTGTCATTTTAGTCTTGTATGTGGATTCCAAGTGAGACGTTTGTCCAATTGGAGTCCCAGGTAGCGGATCTGTTCAACAGGGATTAGAGGAATATCGTTAAAGGATACCGTAGGACAGGATGTCGTAGGTTTATGACGGACGGTAAAGGTTATTTGATGGGATTTATTTGGATTTATTTATATTCTCTATTTTTGACACCATTCTTGAAGGTTTATGATGTGGGATTGGAGTGCCTGGGATGCAATGAAGGGATCATTATTTACTGATAACAAACGTGTCATCAGCGTAAGTGGTGAGAACAATGCTAGGGTTGGTCGGGATGTCAGCTGTATACACTGTGTAGAGGATGGGAGCTAGGATACTTCCTTGAGGAACTCCGGCAGACTGAGTAAAGAAGGATGAATAGGCGGCATTGTGACTTACTCTGAATGTTCTGTCATTAAGATAGGATTGCATAATAAGGAAGTATGTAGGAGGAAGGAAATTACGGAGTTTGTAAAGCAGTCCCTGGTGCCAGACTCGGTCAAAGGCTTGTTCTACGTCGATAAAGGCTCCAGTGCAGTACATCCCGCGCTCCAATGAGGACAAGACAACGTCCACCACACGATGGAATTGCTGGATGGTGGAGTGTGACGTTCGGAAACCAAACTGGTGATCAGGGATGATGTGATAGGATTCTAGGATAGGATTCAGGCGTTTCAGAATGTTTTTCCTGGATTTTGCCCATAATGGGCAAGAGTGATATTGGACGATATGAGAATGGGAGTTCAGGTGGCTTTTTTGGCTTAGGTATCATGTTTACTATGGATAGTTTCCAAGGATTGGAAAAGTATGTGGTGCGGAGAACAGCATTATAAATATAGGTTAGGAATAGGATCGCTTTCTGAGGAAAGAGTCATAGGATTTTGGCTGTAATTAGATCATGTCCAGGGGTTTGTTTGAGGGTAATCTGCGGATTATGTTAGATACCTCTGAAGGATGGAATGCTTTAGGAGGAGGAGACATTTGGAGTGGAATATTTAGTTCTGCTTCAACACATTGGAGGTGATAAGGATTGAATATATCAGAATGGGGGTTGAATGATTTAAAGAGGTGCTGGCCGAAAATTAGGGATTTTTCTTCGTCTGATATTGTCCAGGTTTTGAAATCTGTAAGGAGAGGATGATTAAAATTTTTGTAATTAAGAAGTTTTTTTCGTAGCTATCCATAATGACTTATCACAAGTATTAAGACTTTGAGTACGGTTTTGTAGGTTTTGAATTTTGAATTTTCTTATTTCTGTCTTAAGTTTGTTGGTTAAGTTGTTGTAATTATTTTTGTCTGATGGGTATCTTCGCTCTTGCTCTGCGTTTTTCAGTTAGTAAGGTACGAATATGTTGTGGCAGGTTATTGTGTTGTGTACTATAAATTTTTCGGGGTAAAATATTTTCCTGTATACTAATTTTTACTGATGTTGTAAATCTGGCAATTGCTGAGTTGATGTCTTCGTTCTTCTTCATACCGAAATCCGTCCCAGTCTACACGTCCTGTAATCAGTCTAGGAAGAGAGGGTTTAGGAACGAGATTTGAATGCAGGAGAAGCAGAACAGGGCTATGATCTGATGAAAGGTCGTCAAGGGATTTGATGATGGTTCGAGAGGATGAAATTTGAGAAGATTTAAATATATCGAGAATATCTGGACGTTTTTTGAGGGATGTAGGCCAGTAAGTAGGGTTCAAGGGTGAGAGGACAGAATAACATTTGGAAGTTGATAAACGGGATAAAATGCTGCCGCGGAAGTTGGTTGTTCGACAACCCCATCGCTGATGTTTGGCATTGTAGTCTCCTCCAGCAATGAAGCGCGGTCCGAAGGATCGGCATGAAGAATCAAGGAGGCTCTGAGAAAGGGAATTATCAGGAGGATAGTATGCAGCTGAAAATGTTATATGGAAAGGGCGAGTTGAAATGGATACTGAGGTGCATTGAATGGCATCAATTGAAGTAGAAGGGAAACAGAATGAGGAATTGTTTTATGGATAAGGATGCAGGATCCGCCATGGGAGGTGTTGTCTGGGTGATCAGATCTGTAAGTAATGTAGTCACATATGTAAAAATATGACCGTTGAGTAAAGTGAGTTTCAGTCAACAGGGCAATGTCTATTTGATTGTCATGGAGAAAAATGTCAAGTTCGTCTCGGTGGTTTTGTAGTCCGTTAGCATTCCACAAAATGACAGCTAGAGGCTTAGCGCTCATCTAGCTACATTGACTGGAATTTGCGAAAGGGCTCTGGTGATGAGGGGCTTAATGGTATCTTTTGATTCAGATATGAATGAGGAAAGGATGCTGTTAATATCATTGGTATTTGGATGGGGAAGAGGAAATGTATCTGGAGCTTGCGATGGATGATATGTCTGAGTAGGAGCGTTGGTTAGGGGCTGGACCCTTTGTAGGTTACTAGGAGCAGAATCAACCTGTAATGGTAATTGGGGTGAAGGGTTGCTATGTACAGGTGAATGGATCGGAAGTGGATATTGCTTCCGAGGCGGGAGTTTAACTTTTAACCGTAAATTATGAATAAGAGTGTTCTGGTTTGGAGGTTGAGGTTGAGGTTGGGAGGTCTGGGGATGTGATTGGGAGATTCGAGGCTGACGTTGAGGCTGATACCTGATTTTATAAGAGTACGAAGCTTTTTGTCGTGGTTGATCGTCCGGTGCTGAAGTTGATTGCTGTTCTGTTCTCTGGAAATGGGCTTCTTGAGTTCTATTATATTTTTGTAAACTGTTGATTTCAGGTTCTTGACTTCTTTGTTGTAAGTTTGATTTTGAATTTCTCTGGCTGTGCACACTTTGGTATACTAAACAGCCTCTGTAGCTTGCAGGGTGGTCTTGTCCACACAGCGCGCATACTGCAGGTGTATCCTTTGATTTTTGGCAAATCTCAGTTGAATGTGGGCCAGTACATTTCACGCACCTGGCTAGGCGATGGAGTAAGTCTTGGTGTGTCCGAGACTTTGGCATCGAGTGCACTGGACTATAGTGACCCTTCTTCTTGGCTCTTCGAATCTTACGACTGAATATACCAGTCTGGTTACGTCGAATATTTCATCATTGTTGCCAGCCGGCTCCAAGTCGACGAAGAATAATGGCAATGGAAATTTTTCTTTGGGGTGAAGTACGGAAGACACTTGCCTTACATTGTGACCAATTGCTTTCAAATCATGTTTTATGGCGCTCGTGGGGGTGGTAGAATGAAGACCACGTAATACCACTCTATACGCTTTTTCTTCTTTTTATTGGTGCAATGGAATTCGTAATTTTTGCTGGTGAGGTGATTGACCAATTTTTTGTAATCATCTTTATTTGATGTTTTTATTTTTATATCTTTGGCCCGAGAGAAGCAGTTGAAATTAGTTTCTCCGATCAGTTTCTCCGTACAGAACTCATTTTTCGAAATAGTAGATATGGCTAAAGCATATTACTTTAAAGCTGTTAGCACTAGCGTTCCTAAGGAAGAAAAAGCGGCCGTTTTCCCCACCACTTGTCATCTAGTTGCTCAGGAGCTTCCGAAAATAAATTTACCGATATTTAAGAGGGAATTAGAAGAATGGAGCGAGTTTTTATCCCTTTTTAATTCAATGGTCCATTACGAACCTTCCGTACCAACTATAAGAAAATTTCATTACTTAAGGTGCATCTTGAGGGATGAAGCTTTATCGTTAATATCTGGATTTGTGCTTGAAGAGGCTAATTATATTCTGGCCTACGATGCTTTGGTTTCGCGATACTAAAACAGAAGGCGACTCGCTAGATTTTATTTTAATAGAATAATGGATTTTAGCCCATTAACCAGATCCTCATCCGCCAATCTTCAAAAATTCTTAAGCATTCATGAGAACACCTTCTGTGCGTTATCGGCTTTAGGCATAAAAGATATGGGTGATTTTTTTTTTAAACTGCATATAGCTCTATCGAATTTAGATCCAGGGACCAGAAGATCGTTCGAGGAGCGGATAAAGTCAAAGGATATCCCCACTTACCGTGAATTAATGGATTTTGTTGTGGAGCGAACCCGAGTTTGCGAGAAGATGGTGTGCGAGATGATCAACCTCACTTATTGGCTCTGTTTGATCCCGGTTCCTCAACATCTTATGTTGGACCAGAGGGAATAGAGATTTTGATGCGAATGCGATACATGATTCAGCTAATACCAGAGTATACTATTTTTGTCGCTTATGGAAGCTCAAGTATAGTTAGAGAACGATTTTATGTACCTGTCATCATAGGAGACCGGTCATTTTATGTAACTCTTTACATTCTTGCTTCACTTGACAATTTAGTTGTCAATTTACAGCTTGACGCCAGAGTTGGGCAAAATGTAATTGAAATATATTCTATGAATTACGATTACACTGTAATTGTAATCCCGGCCGGGATTACATTACATGATATAATGCAATTACTTCATGAATTACGATTACAATGTAATTCATCAATGTAATTCAATTACGGATTACATAATTGGATTACAGATTTCGATTACTTGTAATTCAAGGCATGAATTAATTGAAAATTTAGTTGGATTACAATATTTCTTCCATTAAATAGGCAAATAAATATCGGAATATCAGTTTTCACCTCCACCATTTAAGTTTTAAGTTTTCTCTTATTGTTAACGGTTTTGTTAACTATCGCCATCTTTTTCTTAGGGAGAGGAGTGGGGGGGCTAAATTTCTAAAATGAGAACGGCTGGTCCGATCTTAATGAAATTTGATAATTATATTTCTTTTGTACTTATTAGCGTATATTTGGGGTTTTTTAACTGTTTTACTAATTGGGGGGGGGGGGGGGGGATATATTTCTAAATTGAGAACGGCTGGTCCGATCTTAATGAAATTTGATAATTATGTTTCTTTTGTACTTATTAGCGTATATTTGGGGTTTTAACAGTTTTACTAATTAGTGGGGGGGGGGGGGGGGGGGCTAAATTTCTAAAATGAGAACGGCTGGTCCGATCTTAATGAAATTTGATAATTATATTTCTTTTGTACTTATTAGCGTATATTTGGGGTTTTAACTGTTTTACTAATTAGGGGGGGGGGGGGGGGGGGATATATTTCTAAATTGAGAACGGCTGGTCCGATCTTAATGAAATTTGATAATTATGTTTTTCTTTTGTACTTATTAGCGTATATTTGGGGTTTTAACAGTTTTACTAATTAGGGGGGGGGGGGGGCTAAATTTCTAAAATGAGAACGGCTGGTCCGGTCTTAATGAAATTTGATAATTATGTTTCTTTTGTACTTATTAGCGTATATTTGGGGTTTTAACAGTTTTACTAATTAGTGTGGGGTGGGGGGGGGGGCTAAATTTCTAAAATGAGAACGGCTGGTCCGATCTTAATGAAATTTGATAATTATGTTTCTTTTGTACTTATTAGCGTATATTTGGGGTTTTAACAGTTTTACTAATTAGTGGGGGGGGGGGGGGGGGGCTAAATTTCTAAATTGAGAACGGCTGGTCCGGTCTTAATGAAATTTGATAATTATGTTTCTTTTGTACTTATTAGCGTATATTTGGGGTTTTAACTGTTTTACTAATTAGTGGGGGGGGGGGGGGGGGGGGGTGGGGCTAAATTTCTAAAATGAGAACGGCTGGTCCGGTCTTAATGAAATTTGATAATTATGTTTCTTTTGTACTTATTAGCGTATATTTGGGGTTTTAACAGTTTTACTAATTAGTGGGGGGGGGGGGGGGGGGGGGGCTAAATTTCTAAAATGAGAACGGCTGGTCCGATCTTAATGAAATTTGATAATTATGTTTCTTTTGTACTTATTAGCGTATATTTGGGGTTTTAACAGTTTTACTAATTAGTGGGGGTTGGGGGGGGGGGCTAAATTTCTAAAATGAGAACGGCTGGTCCGATCTTAATGAAATTTGATAATTATGTTTCTTTTGTACTTATTAGCGTATATTTGGGGTTTTAACTGTTTTACTAATTAGTGGGGGGGGGGGGGGGGGGGGGGGGCTAAATTTCTAAAATGAGAACGGCTGGTCCGATCTTAATAAAATTTGATAATTATGTTTCTTTTGTACTTATTAGCGTATATTTGGGGTTTTAACTGTTTTACTAATTAGTGGGGGGTGGGGGGGGGGGGGCTAAATTTCTAAAATGAGAACGGCTGGTCCGGTCTTAATGAAATTTGATAATTATGTTTCTTTTGTACTTATTAGCGTATATTTGGGGTTTTCAAACAGTTTTACTAATTAGTGGGGGGGGGGGGGGGGGGCTAAATTTCTAAAATGAGAACGGCTGGTCCGGTCTTAATGAAATTTGATAATTATGTTTCTTTTGTACTTATTAGCGTATATTTGGGGTTTTAACAGTTTTACTAATTAGTGGGGGGGGGGGGGGGGGGGGGGGCTAAATTTCTAAATTGAGAACGGCTGGTCCGTCTTAATGAAATTTGATAATTATGTTTCTTTTGTACTTATTAGCGTATATTTGGGGTTTTAACTGTTTTACTAATTAGTGGGGGGGGGGGGGGGGGGGGGGGGCTAAATTTCTAAAATGAGAACGGCTGGTCCGGTCTTAATGAAATTTGATAATTATGTTTCTTTTGTTTTGTACTTATTAGCGTATATTTGGGGTTTTAACAGTTTTACTAATTAGTGGGGGGGGGGGGGGGGGGGGCTAAATTTCTAAAATGAGAACGGCTGGTCCGATCTTAATGAAATTTGATAATTATGTTTCTTTTGTACTTATTAGCGTATATTTGGGGTTTTAACTGTTTTACTAATTAGTGGGGGGGGGGGGGGGGGGGGGGGGCTAAATTTCTAAAATGAGAACGGCTGGTCCGATCTTAATAAAATTTGATAATTATGTTTCTTTTGTACTTATTAGCGTATATTTGGGGTTTTAACTGTTTTACTATTAGTGGGGGGGGGGGGGGGGGGGGGGGGCTAAATTTCTAAAATGAGAACGGCTGGTCCGTCTTAATGAAATTTGATAATTATGTTTCTTTTGTACTTATTAGCGTATATTTGGGTTTTCAACAGTTTTACTAATTAGTGGGGGGGGGTGGGGGGGGGGGCTAAATTTCTAAAATGAGAACGGCTGGTCCGATCTTAATGAAATTTGATAATTATGTTTCTTTTGTACTTATTAGCGTATATTTGGGGTTTTAACAGTTTTACTAATTAGTGGGGGGTGGGGGGGGGGGGGGGGGCTAAATTTCTAAAATGAGAACGGCTGGTCCGATCTTAATGAAATTTGATAATTATGTTTCTTTTGTACTTATTAGCGTATATTTGGGGTTTTAAACAGTTTTACTAATTAGTGGGGGGGGGGGGGGGGGGGGGGGCTAAATATCTAAATAGAGAACGGCTGGTCCGATCTTAATAAAATTTGATAATTATGTTTCTTTTGTACTTAATAGCGTATATTTGGGGTTTTAACAGTTTTATTAATTAGTTTGGGGGGTGGGGGAGAGCTATATTTCTAAATTGAGTGCGGCTTGTCCGATTTTAACAGTTTTTAGTAACAGTATAATAATTACGTTCTAAATATTGAATGGAACTTAACGTAAATCAAAATTGAATCAAATTAAGTATGTTACAGACTCAAATTCTCTTCAAGTAGGATTAAATTCATTTTTAAGTTATTTTTGAAATTAAATTAAAATGTAAAAAATAAAATTTTTAAAGTGTAATAATATAGTTGAACACATTTACCTTAATGAAATAGACAATTAATAATGATTGTTATATTTTAACAAAGACGTTAAATTACACTTTTTACAATATAATAAATAATTAACTAGCGATCATATGAACTATCACTCGATATGATTTTAAATGAGTATATATTTTTTTTTGTTAATAGCATTAATTAAAAAAAAAATGGATTAATTTCTTGTCTGTTACTATTAGGGCGTTAAGTAAGGTTTGTAGGTAGCTGGCAACACTGACAAGGGGAGGACAAACTCAGTCTCTCACGGATCTTGTTGGCAATATTTTTGGAGGTTCCTGGGCAAAAAATATTAGATACGTATTTTGCCGATCCGACCAATGGGCCCTAGAAGCCGAAAAATAAAATAAAATAGCATTAAACTAATTCATTTTTATTTTGAGTTTAAAAAAATGATATCGACATGATTCTTGCACCAAGATTTTTAGTTTTGATTGGGAATTTAAGGAAAAATATAGTCGCTCCATAGATTTTGGTTTAGGTTAACTAAATTCTTTAAAAAAATGATTGAATGATGTTTTTCAAGCAAACTACCTCTATAGATTTTTTTTTACACAAAAATTGACGTTAGACTCTAATTTAGCACCCTCAAAAAAACATTAAAAAACGCTTATTCAGCAAAATATCATTTTTTTTTTCACCCTCTTGGAGGAAAATGAAATTTTTAAACCGAATATTGGTTACATACCTTTAAATCACCATTACTTTGTCACGAGATCCACTGGTTGGTATCGCTGGAAAGAGAAGGGTCTCAGCTTTTTAAAAAAAATTGGAAAATCCGAAAAACATTTTGATTTTTAAATCGAGTTTGAAACCAGATAGGATGATGAAACCATATATATTTCAAGCGTATTACCTCCCTATATTTTCTGTAAAAAAAATAAAGTTGATAAAATAAACCGTCTAAGCGTAATTCATGTTTTTATCAATTTCAACAAAAGTTGCCTACCATTTATTTGGTCAGGAAATTTTGAAGCTTACAAATTTCTATTTTTCTATTTAGACGAAATTTCATATTTAAGGATTCTTTTGAATGCTGAATTTGAATCCGATGTCGGTTCTTGTGAAAAAAATATTTTGAACGTACTTCACTTAAAAAGGTTTAGCTCTTAATGCAGAAATACAGCTCCCCCCACCCCCCACTAATGAGTAAAACTGTTAAAACCCCAAATATACGCTAATAAGTACAAAAGAAACATAATTATCAAATTTCATTAAGATCGGACCAGCCGTTCTCAATTTAGAAATTTAGCCCCCCCCCCCACCCCCCACTAATTAGTAAAAACTGTTAAAACCCCAAATATACGCTAATAAGTACAAAAGAAACATAATTATCAAATTTCATTAAGATCGGACCAGCCGTTCTCAATTTAGAAATTTAGCCCCCCCCCCCCACCCCCCACTAATTAGTAAAACTGTTAAAACCCCAAATATACGCTAATAAGTACAAAAGAAACATAATTATCAAATTTCATTAAGATCGGACCAGCCGTTCTCAATTTAGAAATTTAGCCCCCCCCCAACCCCCCACTAATTAGTAAAACTGTTAAAACCCCAAATATACGCTAATAAGTACAAAAAGAAACATAATTATCAAATTTCATTAAGATCGGACCAGCCGTTCTCATTTTAGAAATTTAGCCCCCCCCCCACCCCCCCACTAATTAGTAAAACTGTTAAAACCCCAAATATACGCTAATAAGTACAAAAGAAACATAATTATCAAATTTCATTAAGATCGGACCAGCCGTTCTCATTTTAGAAATTTAGCCCCCCCCCCCCCCCACCCCCCCCCCCACTAATAGTAAAACAGTTAAAACCCCAAATATACGCTAATAAGTACAAAAGAAACATAATTATCAAATTTCATTAAGATCGGACCAGCCGTTCTCATTTTAGAAATTTAACACCCCCCCCCCCCCCCACCCCCCCCTAATTAGTAAAACAGTTAAAACCCCAAATATACGCTAATAAGTACAAAAAAAAACATAATTATCAAATTTCATTAAGATCGGACCAGCCGTTCTCATTTTAGAAATTTAGCCCCCCCCCCCCCCCCCACTAATTAGTAAAACTGTTAAAACCCCAAATATACGCTAATAAGTACAAAAGAAACATAATTATCAAATTTCATTAAGATCGGACCAGCCGTTCTCAATTTAGAAATTTAGCCCCCCCCCCCCAACCCCCACTAATTAGTAAAACTGTTAAAACCCCAAATATACGCTAATAAGTACAAAAAAAACATCATTATCAAATTTCATAAAGATCGGACCAGCCGTTCTCATTTTAGAAATTTAACCCCCCCCCCACCCCCCACTAATTAGTAAAACTGTTAAAACCCCAAATATACGCTAATAAGTACAAAAGAAAACATAATTATCAAATTTCATTAAGAGACCGGACCAGCCGTTCTCATTTTAGAAATTTAGCCCCCCCCCCCCCCCACTAATTAGTAAAACTGTTAAAAACCCCAAATATACGCTAATAAGTACAAAAGAAACATAATTATCAAATTTCATTAAGATCGGACCAGCCGTTCTCAATTTAGAAATTTAGCCCCCCCCCCCCCCCCCCCCACTAATTAGTAAAACTGTTAAAACCCCAAATATACGCTAATAAGTACAAAAGAAACATAATTATCAAATTTCATTAAGATCGGACCAGCCGTTCTCAATTTAGAAATTTAGCCCCCCCCCCCACCCCCCACTAATTAGTAAAACTGTTAAAACCCCAAATATACGCTAATAAGTACAAAAGAAACATAATTATCAAATTTCATTAAGATCGGACCAGCCGTTCTCAATTTAGAAATTTAAGCCCCCCCCCCCCCCCCCCCCCCCCACCCCCCACTAATTAGTAAAACTGTTAAAACCCCAAATATACGCTAATAAGTACAAAAAGAAACATAATTATCAAATTTCATTAAGATCGGACCAGCCGTTCTCATTTTAGAAATTTACCCCCCCCCCCCCCCCCCCCACTAATTAGTAAAACTGTTAAAACCCCAAATATACGCTAATAAGTACAAAAGAAACATAATTATCAAATTTCATTAAGACCGGACCAGCCGTTCTCATTTTAGAAATTTAGCCCCCCCCCCCCCCCCCACCCCCCCACTAATTAGTAAAACTGTTAAAACCCCAAATATACGCTAATAAGTACAAAAGAAACATAATTATCGAATTTCATTAAGATCGGACCAGCCGTTCTCAATTTAGAAATTTAGCCCCCCTCCCCGCCACCCCCACTAATTAGTAAAACTGTTAAAACCCCAAATATACGCTAATAAGTACAAAAAAAAAACATAATTATCAAATTTCATTAAGATCGGACCAGCCGTTCTCATTTTAGAAATTTAGCCCCCCCCCCCCCCCCCCCACCCCCCCACTAATTAGTAAAACTGTTAAAAAAACCCCAAATATACGCTAATAAGTACAAAAGAAACATAATTATCAAATTTCATTAAGATCGGACCAGCCGTTCTCATTTTAGAAATTAGCCCCCCCCCCCCCCCCCCACCCCACCCCCCACTAATTAGTAAAACACTGTTAAAACCCCAAATATACGCTAATAGTACAAAAGAAACATAATTATCAAATTTCATTAAGATCGGACCAGCCGTTCTCATTTTAGAAATTTAGCCCCCCCCCCCACCCCCCCCCCCAGTAATTAGTAAAACAGTTAAAACCCCAAATATACGCTAATAAGTACAAAAGAAAAACATAATTATCAAATTTCATTAAGATCGGACCAGCCGTTCTCATTTTAGAAATTTAGCCCCCCCCCCCATCCCCCACTAATTAGTAAAACTGTTAAAACCCCAAATATACGCTAATAAGTACAAAAAAGAAACATAATTATCAAATTTCATTAAGATCGGACCAGCCGTTCTCAATTTAGAAATTAGCCCCCCCCCCCCCCCCCAACTCCCCACTAATTAGTAAAACTGTTAAAACCCCAAATATACGCTAATAAGTACAAAAAAAACATCATTATCAAATTTCATAAAGATCGGACCAGCCGTTCTCATTTTAGAAATTTACCCCCCCCCCCCACCCCCCACTAATTAGTAAAACTGTTAAAACCCCCAAAATATACGGTAATAAGTACAAAAGAAATATAATTATCAAATTTCATTAAGATCGGACCAGCCGTTCTCATTTTAGAAATTTAGCCCCCCCCCCCCCCCCCACTAATTAGTAAAACTGTTAAAACCCCAAATATACGCTAATAAGTACAAAAGAAACATAATTATCAAATTTCATTAAGACCGGACCAGCCGTTCTCAATTTAGAAATTTAGCCCCCCTCCACTCCCCACTAATTAGCAAAACTGTTAAAACCCCAAATATACGCTAATAAGTACAAAAGAAACATAATTATCGAATTTCATTAAGATCGGACCAGCCGTTCTCAATTTAGAAATTTAGCCCCCCCCCCCCCCACCCCCCACTAATTAGTAAAACTGTTAAAACCCCAAATATACGCTAATAAGTACAAAAGAAACATAATTATCAAATTTCATTAAGATCGGACCAGCCGTTCTCAATTTAGAAATTTAACCCCCCCCCCCCCCCCCCCACTAATTAGTAAAACTGTTAAAACCCCAAATATACGCTAATAAGTACAAAAAAAACATCATTATCAAATTTCATTAAGATCGGACCAGCCGTTCTCATTTTAGAAATTTAGCGGACCCCCCCCCCCCCCCCCCCCCCCCCCCCACTAATTAGTAAAAAACTGTTAAAACCCCAAATATACGCTAATAAGTACAAAAAAGAAATATAATTATCAAATTTCATTAAGACCGGACCAGCCGTTCTCATTTTAGAAATTTAGCCCCCCCCCCCCCCCCCCCACTAATTAGTAAAACTGTAAAAACCCCAAATATACGCTAATAAGTACAAAAGAAACATAATTATCAAATTTCATTAAGATCGGACCAGCCGTTCTCATTTTAGAAATTTAGCCCCCCCCCCCCCCCCCCCCACTAATTAGTAAAACAGTTAAAACCCCAAATATACGCTAATAAGTACAAAAAAAAATATAATTATCAAATTTCATTAAGACCGGACCAGCCGTTCTCATTTTAGAAATTTAGCCCCCCCCACCCCCCCACTAATTAGTAAAACTGTTGAAATCCCAAATATACGCTAATAAGTACAAAAGAAACATAATTATCAAATTTCATTAAGATCGGACCAGCCGTTCTCATTTAGAAATTTAGCCCCCCCCCCCCCCCCCCCCCCCACCCCCCACTAATTAGTAAAACAGTTAAAACCCCAAATATACGCTAATAAGTACAAAAGAAACATAATTATCACATTTTATTAAGATCGGACCAGCCGTTCTCATTTTAGAAATTTAACCCCCCCCCCCCCCCCCCCCAGTAATTAGTAAAAACAGTTAAAACCCCAAATATACGCTAATAAGTACAAAAAAAATATAATTATCAAATTTCATTAAGATCGGACCAGCCGTTCTCATTTTAGAAATTTAGCCCCCCCCCCCCCCCACCCCCCACTAATTAGTAAAACTGTTAAAACCCCAAATATACGCTAATAAGTACAAAAGAAACATAATTATCAAATTTCATTAAGATCGGACCAGCCGTTCTCAATTTAGAAATTTAGCCCCCCCCCCAACTCCCCACTAATTAGTAAAACTGTTAAAACCCCAAATATACGCTAATAAGTACAAAAAAAACATCATTATCAAATTTCATAAAGATCGGACCAGCCGTTCTCATTTTAGAAATTTAACCCCCCCCCCCCCCCCACCCCCCACTAATTAGTAAAAAACTGTTAAAACCCCAAATATACGCTAATAAGTACAAAAAGAAATATAATTATCAAATTTCATTAAGACCGGACCAGCCGTTCTCATTTTAGAAATTTAGCCCCCCCCCCCCCCCACCCCAACCCCCACTAATTAGTAAAACTGTTAAAACCCCAAATATACGCTAATAAGTACAAAAAAAAATAATTATCAAATTTCATTAGGATCGGACCAGCCGTTCTCATTTTAGAAATTTAGCCCCCCCCCCCCCCCCCCACTAATTAGTAAAACTGTTGAAATCCCAAATATATACGCTAATAAGTACAAAAGAAACATAATTATCAAATTTCATTAAGACCGGACCAGCCGTTCTCATTTTAGAAATTTAGCCCCCCCCCACCCCACCCCCCACTAATTAGTAAAACAGTTAAAACCCCAAATATACGCTAATAAGTACAAAAGAAACATAATTATCAAATTTTATTAAGATCGGATCAGCCGTTCTCATTTTAGAAATTTAGCCCCCCCCCCCCCCCCCCCCCCCACTAATTAGTAAAACAGTTAAAACCCCAAATATACGCTAATAAGTACAAAAGAAACATAATTATCAAATTTTATTAAGATCGGACCAGCCGTTCTCATTTTAGAAATTTAACCCCCCCCCCCCCCCACCCCCCAGTAATTAGTAAAACAGTTAAAACCCCAAATATACGCTAATAAGTACAAAAGAAATATAATTATCAAATTTCATTAAGATCGGACCAGCCGTTCTCATTTTAGAAATTTAGCCCCCCCCCCCCCCCCCCTAATTAGTAAAACTGTTAAAAAACCCCAAATATACGCTAATAAGTACAAAAGAAACATAATTATCAAATTTCATTAAGATCGGACCAGCCGTTCTCAATTTAGAAATTTAGCCCCCCCCCCCCCCCCCAACTCCCCACTAATTAGTAAAACTGTTAAAACCCCAAATATACGCTAATAAGTACAAAAAAAAACATCATTATCAAATTTCATAAAGATCGGACCAGCCGTTCTCATTTTAGAAATTTTAAACCCCCCCCCCCCCCCCCCCACTAATTAGTAAAACTGTTTAAAACACCAAATATACGCTAATAAGTACAAAAGAAATATAATTATCAAATTTCATTAAGACCGGACCAGCCGTTCTCATTTTAGAAATTTAGCCCCCCCCACCCCAACTCCCCACTAATTAGTAAAACTGTTAAAACCCCAAATATACGCTAATAAGTACAAAAGAAACATAATTATCAAATTTCATTAGGATCGGACCAGCCGTTCTCATTTTAGAAATTTAGCCCCCCCCCCCACTAATTAGTAAAACTGTTGAAATCCCAAATATACGCTAATAAGTACAAAAGAAACATAATTATCAAATTTCATTAAGACCGGACCAGCCGTTCTCATTTTAGAAATTTAGCCCCCCCCCACCCCCCACCCCCCACTAATTAGTAAAACAGTTAAAACCCCAAATATACGCTAATAAGTACAAAAGAAACATAATTATCAAATTTATTAAGATCGGACCAGCCGTTCTCATTTTAGAAATTTAGCCCCCCCCCCCCCCCACCCCCCACTAATTAGTAAAACAGTTAAAACCCCAAATATACGCTAATAAGTACAAAAGAAACATAATTATCAAATTTCATTAAGATCGGACCAGCCGTTCTCATTTTAGAAATTTAGCCCCCCCCCCCCCCCCCCCCCCCCCCCACTAATGAGTAAAACTGTTAAAACCCCAAATATACGCTAATAAGTACAAAAGAAACATAATTATCAAATTTCATTAAGACCGGACCAGCCGTTCTCAATTTAGAAATTTAGCCCCCCTCCACTCCCCACTAATTAGCAAAACATTTAAAACCCCAAATATACGCTAATAAGTACAAAAGAAACATAATTATCAAATTTCATTAAGATCGGACCAGCCGTTCTCAATTTAGAAATTTAGCCCCCCCCCCCACTAATTAGTAAAACTGTTAAACCCCTAAATATACACTAATAAGTACAAAAGAAACATAATTATCAAATTTCATTAAGATCGGACCAGCCGTTCTCAATTTAGAAATATACCCCCCACTCCTCTCTCTAAGAAAAAGATGGCGATAGTTCAAAACCGTTAACAATAAGAGAAAACTTAAAACTTAAATGGTGGAGGTGAAAACTGATATTCCGATATTTATTTGCCTATTTAATGGAAGAAATATTGTAATCCAACTAAATTTTCAAATAATTCATGCCTTGAATTACAAGTAATCGAAATCTGTAATCCAATTATGTAATCCGTAATTGAATTACATTGATGAATTACATTGTAATCCCAATTGAATTACTTTGTGGGAATACTGTAATTCATACCCGATGTATTTCGATTACATCTGTTTGAAATATAATGTAATGCAATTGTAATCGGATTACAATGTAATTGAATTTTGCCCAACTCTGCTTGACGCCTCTCTTCTTCATAGCTGAAGGTGATTGTGCTTAGCCGCGTACTGTAATGGCGTAAAAAAAAATACAATGTAATAACCTGCGAGGAGGAGTATAGGTAGGGGTGTGCGGAACTGGTTTGCAATTAGGGTTAGTGAATTTGGATGATGATAAAGTTGTTGATGAAATTTAGAATATTTGACGGGTATTGATTCTAGAAAAAAATGTATATCAAGGTCATTATGTAAGGTTTCGTTGGAAACATAGTAAGGTGCGTTGGTTATTGTTCTCAGGAATTTGGATTTGAAGAGTTGGATACGTTTGATGTACGAATATTTTGCTGTTCCCCGAAGTTCTAGTCCTTAGTTCCAGATAGTCTTTAGGATATTCTTGTAAATTAAAAACTTCTTAGCTATTAAAAGTTGTGAGATGTTGCATAGTATGTGTTATAGTCGATATCTTCTGCTCTGTTCTTGTCTTTTAAGTTTAGTATGTGGGTTCCATGCGAGCCTTTATCTGAGGGGAAACCGAGATGTAGTACTGCATCAGATTTGGGTAATGGGATCTTTTTGAATAGGACTGTTGGGCGGGAACAACGGCGTTGAGTGAATGTCATGTGTATGAATTTGGATTTATTTGCTTTTATCCTCTTTCTTTTGCACCATAGTTAAATATGTGAGAGGTGATTTTGGAGGTTGGAAAAGGCAGTTTCAGGATCATTTTGTGATGATAGTTTGGCTGTATCATCCTCGAAGGTTACTAGTAGTAACTTGTCGGGGGTGGTAATAATGTCAGCATAGAAGAGGACAGGACCCATAACGCTGCCTTGAGGAACTTCTGCTATAATAGGATAGCTGTAGAAAAATTCAGAGTTTTAGAAGTTTTAATTTGACCTCAGAGGGGGTAACTGCTCTAGGAGGTGAGGAGGATTGGGTAGGATAAGGTTCAGGATTAGGAGTGAATGTTTGGGAAATGTGATTGGCTAGCTCCCAGGAGCCGTTATTGATTGGTAATTTTTTTTCATTCATTGGATAAAAATGAGAACCATATTTTCTTTCACTGCAACCTCCTAAGGTTCCATTACAACCTTCCCAAAAAGCCTTTCTAGATTGACAGAACCTAGTTTGATGTTACGCAGATGGATAGCCATTAAGTTCTTATTCTAAAATTAAAGATGTAAAACATTTCGATATTGATTTTGAATTTAGAGCCTCGTTTACTTTTTGCAGAATGTACCATAAAAAAAAAAAAATGTACCTGAATCTTTCTTTCACTGCTTGAAACACGATCTTACAGTTTTTTTGTGACAGTTTTGATACTTCCGATCTACAGTCATCAAACCACCGCGGACGCTTTGAATCCTTTCAACCTCTTGTTCCACCCATTTTCTCAGTTTGTTCTTATATGGCATATTAAGCAAGGAGTTTGTTAAAAAAAAAAAAAGAAAATATATAAACAAAATAATATTAAGATTATCTTGAGAGCTATAAAAATACTAGTTAACTGAAATTGAACATCATATTTTCTTGAGAACGACGGGACACATTTTGAGGAGGACAACTTCAAGAAGCTGTATATGTATTAAATAATTCCTGCACCGCTTTCGTCCAATATTAGTTCTTTCCTTTATTTTCATCACACATTATTAATTTTTTATGTTTTAGGTTCGCAAATATAACACTAATTATCATATGAACATATTTTTTACAGTATGATAAAAAAAAAAAAATAGACAATAAGACAAACAATGGTAGTGGGAACTCGAAATGAGAGAAGTAACCCTAATGTTAAAACACTGAAAGTGGTGAATCCTACATCTAAGTGTTCCATTAGTTTTTGACCTTTTTACTGCCTCATCCTCCAAGCCCTTGTACATTTTTTAATATTTTTGAAGTATATTTTTACTTTTACTATTAATCATCCTTTTGGCTTTGCAGATTCATCGACACAAACAACAAATAAAATTAGCAAATATGGTTTTCAGGCTGCCGAAAATTTAGCATAATAATTTTTTTCTGGCAAAACATGTCCTGCATATCTTATGATCCAAAGACACGCGAAAACAATTAAACTTCTTTTATTATTTTCTTCTTTTTTTTTTTTTTTTCAGTTTGTAAATGGGCTAGTTCTACATTGCTAAACTTGCCAGGAATGATTTCATCTTAAAAAGTATAAAATGAGTCTTAAAAAGTATGAACTGCTTGAATGATGACATCGTAAGGTACAAATGAAAAGAAATTAGGAAAATTATAGAATATATTAATTTTTATAACATTCGATTTACTTTATTCTTCTGGGTGGTTGTCCTTGTGGTTGTTGGGGCTGTGATGCTATGAAGTCTAAAGCCTTTTTGATGGCTTCTGGAATTGGTGGTGGTGTTGGCAGATGATCGCCCTGAGCTTGAAAACCTCCAACGTCGTCAGCCACGTAGGTAAGGGTGATGACAGTACCATCGTCTGCAGTGTAGGAGTAAGATCCCTGTACAACTACAACCTGGCCGTCCTTTGGGTCTTGAGCGGGCTTCAGTGATCCTGTTTCTTGCGCCTTGATGCCATTTTCGGTCTCATAGCTGCAAACGAGACAGCGATTAGTATTTATAAAATAAAAAACAAAACGTTATTAAAGAAATTTATTAAGTACCATTTGTAGGATCGGGGGGAAAAACTATTTTTATTTAAATTCTTTCAAAACAGAAATGTAGAAACGCCTTACAGTCAGTGTTCGTACTCACCTAATACCCCATATAGATCCCAATGAATATCTTCGAAACTGTTCTGTATCTTGCCCGAATGGTACCTTATGAATATTCCGTTAGTATCCTATCAGTTCGCGTAATTTTATTTTGTTGCTAGGAGCGGAATAATGATAATATATTTCTGTACCTCAGAGGTACAGAACAGTAAGTCACATTTCCGTAACTTTACAGGAGAGTAGCTTAAAGAAAAAAAGATTTTCTGAACTGTTTATTATACTTATGTGTACGAAATAAGTCTTGACTTTCCCATCCAGGCTAGAATAAGTTGGTAACCCGTCCTTCCTGTCCTATTTGGAGTACTTAAAGATGTTATGCCCTCCTCCCCAAAAAAAAAAAAAAAATTAATAAATAAAAACATTTTTATGTAACTTACCTTACAATTAATTTGTTTTGGACATAGAATTCTATACCTCTGCATAAAGAGAAAAGGCGATTAAGAATACGTAATCATATATTTTTGGTAAAAAAAAGACATTGTGTTTTGAACCTCCGAGGTACAGATATGAATACAGATAAGATTAAAATGGACCAATTTCCGCTTTTCATAGGAATAAACAATTGTAATTTCAGTACATATTTTTAAAGTATAGGTTAGGGGTTTCTTTTCATTCAACTTTAACCCGCAGTATTCTTTTATAAATGCAGCTATTTCTTGTAACAGACATCCACGTTTTCATCTTTAAGAGTTTTAAAGTTAACTGATATTATTTTTTAAAATTCATTTACGATTCGTTTAAAGTATCGTACCAGGCTGTAAGTTTCCACCAATTATGCACTATATTTTCATTTCTCTCTGATGAGATATTAGAAGAGAACGTTCATGTTTCGAAAATTATATTTGGGTCAATATGAAAATTAAAAAAATATTATTTCCCTTTTTAAGCTTACTAATTTCAAAAAAAAAAAAAAAAAAGAATCACTGCAGTACAAACAATTACGCTCAATTTTTTTTCTTCACTGGCAAAGAATGTTGTATATAATTAGATTTAAAAAAAAAAAAAACAGTGTTTCTACTATTCGAAACCCGTAACAAACTTATAATTTATTAACATTTTTTTTATAATCGTTAATAGTAGGAAAAAAATTATATGAACAAAACAAAAACTATATTTTACCCACTCCACCTGTAAGCCAACATTTCCTTGTGCTTTTGTTAGTTTACTCATGGTGATATCCCCATTATTATTATTTCGTGGAATATCATGTGTATAAAGCTTTCTGTACTTACCTCCACTGATAAGAGCCGTCTGGATTGTGTTCGTCGGTGCTAGAAATGATTTTGATTGGTTGGTTGGGGTTCACCTGTGGCGCGGCCAGGGCTACTGCAAATACGCAAGCGGCTGCTAATAACTAAAAATAAAAGAAAAAAAATTAAAATCTTACGATATAGCATGTCATATATTATTTTGCTAATCCTAATTTCCGAAATACTTAAAACAATTTTCTCTTCAGAAGCTCAAAAATTATCATATTATACTTCTTGTATATTAGTTAAGGGTTGAGCTCGAGAGACCAGCCCACTCGCAAGGTCGCAACTTTTATTATGTCAATCATTCAATTGCCCAATAAAATTTCAAATTGAATATGAATATATTCTTCAGAAAAATTTTTGTTTTGCCTAAATTAGTTGAAAATGATACTTTAAATGTGCAAAGAATTATTATTTGAATTAACACTTATAAAAAAAAAAAAAAAAATGTCATTTATAATTTAACGATGAAGTAGATAATTGGAGGCATGCGTTCAATGAAATAGTTATTTAATTTACTGTCTTTTCGGCTTACAATTTAACCCTTTATCGGGGCTTTGTTGAGTTCGGCAGGAGACTCTTTACAACAGGAGTGCTCCAGTTCTCCAGTTCATTGTAAAATTTCATCCAGCCAATAAATTGCACCATTATGAATTATATATATATATATATATATATATATATATATATATATATATATATATATATATATATATATAATTTTTTTTTTTTCAGTTTGCAAAATGAGTAAAAAAAAAATTGTAAAATAATGATTCTTGCTCGTAAGTAGTTCCTACGTTTTTCTTTTTGGTTGGGGTTTAATTTTAATTATTCACTACTTGAAATTTATTTTTCCTATAAAGAAATCGATTATACATTTGATTTATTACTTTTTGTTTTAAATGCTACGTGAATTTATTATCCAATTCCGAATTTTAGAGATCGTGTGAAATACAATGAATCAGTTATTTCTAAATTTTAATTACGTGTATAGATAACAGTATGTTGTTCGAAAAAATAAATAAATGCAATGCTTTAACAAGCTAAGTGATGTATCACAGTTTATGAAAATGAGGGAAAAAGATAATCCGGTAACGTAATATTTATAGAAACAATTACTCTTAAGACACCTTTGTTTGTATTGAAATTGCCACATGTGATTCTATAAAAATTCCATTCGTAGCCTATTAAAGATAGCATTGACGACCTGATGCTAACGAAGGCCATAGGCCAAGTTGTCGCAATGAAACACCGAAGAAAGCAGCACAAGTGCAACTGCAATAAACGAAGCTGACAATTTTCAACCGTAAACTGTCTATGTGATAACTTTAGTGTTATAAAATGTTGTTAGGTGTGCGACTTATTTTTTCATAATGCAAACAAATAAATATTGTACAAATGCATTGCTGTTTCGAGTAATAATAAACAAAAAAATATCGTGACAATGATTGTATATCAGCGTGTCTATACTAATATATGAAAGGACAAGCCATTTTTCGTTTGTGATCACTAACCACGAAAACTACTGAACCAACCAGTACTCAATTTTAACCACATGATCTCTATAGTTCCAGAAAGGTTTAGCAATAATATAATCTACTGATTTTTAATTAATTTGTTCTCCAAAAAGCTATAATATGTGAATAACAGTGAAATTTGAAAATTAGCCGATATGTGGCGAACGCTATTCTATGTGTGAGATTACAAAGGTAAGGTGTTATATAGAGATTGGGAATGATAAAGCTATGAGTACAAGTATTCATTTGTTTAATCAATAAATGATTTGGATATGTAGTTTGAGATACGGATCCCAGTGGTTTGAAAATCGACCGTTGTGTGGTTGGCACTTATCCACAATAGGGTTAACGCTGGTAAAAATACTAAACCCATCTGCACCAAATAGTAATAAAAATATAAATGTACACGGCTGAGTGGCAGAAACAGGGTTTGCCGCACTTGCCTTATACGTTTATAGGTAGAAATTATAATCCAACTACGAAATAAATGAAATTTTTTCTGCCGAATAAAAAATATTACTAAATCAAAATGTAGACCCATTACTTATTGATATTGAGTTTAAAAAAATGAATGATTCATGGGGTATTAATTGTAAGAACTGATAATACAGTCCGCAAGAGTTTCTTATTAGTCTTAGTCCATCTGGATTACCAACTAATACCATATAATAATAATACTAATACCATTTTGTATGTAAAATTATGCTTTTACGTAATCTTCTAACTAATACCTTATGATTCCAATTTTAACAAGGTTAAAAATTACTGCTATGGGTGAAAATATCATTGATGAAATAATGCTTAATTGCATACTTCAATGCAAGATTTTTATCGATTGAGAATTAAGCTTCAATTATTAGTTAAAATTGCCTAAGTTAAGTTCTTTGCATATGAGATAGGGCGAAACCGCGACGGGGGATGCTAGTATAATAGTACGAGTATACTAGCAGTCGATAACTCAAATATATTCTCTTTTATGTTTCATATGTTTTTATATCTCTATAGTTGTGGAAATAATGAGGCATTTTCTTGAAATAATTTAAATTGCATGAAAATATTATGTTGGCTCGTATTAATTTATTAAAATCATTATTAATCCGATTGTACAGATCTCTTATTCTGACTAGTTAAGAGGTATAAAAAATACAAATTCTTACATATATATTCAATATGTCCAAAAACTTTCGTAATTCCAAAATTGATATTAGGAAAAAAAAAAAAGTTGCGTGTATTTATTTTCTCAAGAAACTGCTTCAATATTTATTTTTTTTTTTAAAAAAAAAGATAAAACATTTTCGCGAGGAACCAGCGAAATCGATTTTAAACATTTCAAAATAATAATTCTTTAAGGACCGGTTTCCTCAAATGTTTGACAAACGGACAAATGTAAGAGGTTGTTGTAAATCAGTTACATTCTAAGGGATTTATGTGTAAACATTTAGATTTATAGAGATTAATTTGATTATAAAAATTGCAATTAAACATAAACATTTTTTAAATTTTTTATTAACTAATCGAGAGTATACTGTTTTAATCATACCTAATATGTTTTACACACTTCTTGCTGAAAACGATGATAATGTTTTTATGGAATAAGCTATTTAAACGACTTACCTTAATCATGTTGTAGATGGGGGTAGCCAACTGTGAATTAGCTGCAGATAGCTTAGGTATATATAGCTATGCGGTGGGGAATCGTCCAGCCAATCAAAAGGCTTCACTGTCTCCTTCACTTAATTCTCTATGTTAGATTGCAAAATAATCTATGAAGACGACACACAAGGATCAAAATTTTACTTAGGAATATTAATTAACCACGGCCTTGAAATTCTTACACAGACATGTATATCTCTTAGTATGTATAAAACATTTGGATATTTTAATCTTAATTTTAATTACACTAAACATTTTACAATTGGAATTTATTTATTTTTTCATTTGTGGAGTGTTTTCTTATTTTCCTCTCTATATCTTTAGTTTGTATTTATGTAAATATTATTGTTATTTTTTCTTTGATTGATTTTTTTAAAAATATGTTTCTGATCAAATGTAATTGTATTTATTTCTGTACTTATTTGTTATTCTTAAATAACATTTTTAAAGAATAAAATTATTTTCTATATTGTATTGTATATAATTATCTCTTATGCGTAACAATTATTGTGATAATAACTTATATAAGGCGATAAAGGATATTGTTTTCTTTAACTGTATACAGTATATGAGCCTTTCAGTTGACAGAATGACTAACACCAAACTCAACATATTGCAGGAAAGCACTTTTAATAATATCTCTCTTTAGAAAAATGTTAGATTTTTCTTTTGCTCAACTATCGCAAAAATATTAAAATATAGTAGTTCACTAAAATAGCCATTGTGCTCTTAGCCATTAATTCAATGCTGAATGGTCATAGAACCAATATTGAAAAGATAAAGACAATTACTTTATGGCGTTAGTCACTCTGTCAATTGAAAACTGAAATAAATTGTTAGTTTTGTTAATAATAATTCTAGGTTTTTTTTTATTATTATTCTTACTTTTATGTCTTCAATTCTCCCACTGCGATTGATGCACGCTTTGCCTTCCCTTTTTAAAATACTTTGTTTATTTCTTTTCCACTAGAGAACATTAATCGGTTCTCATCTTCCCCTAAAAGGTTTGTTTACTTGTTTGTTTGCTTGACACAATTTAGCTGGAGTGAATATGTGATTCAACTGAAGCTAAAAACAATTTATGCCTATTAAGATTCGATAAGGGATTTATGAATTAAATGAATAATACAAAAATAAATTAATTAATGAAACTGAAGCATACTTCTTGATGTTGATGGTTTGTTAAAAACCATTTCTTCTAATAACGGAACCTCATCCATGATTTTTAATGTTTGAATTAAACATAACACTGTCATCACTATAATCAACTAATTTAATTAAATTTTCTATGGTTATGATTTTAAATGTGTTTCTAAGCGTTGCCCAAATTAAAATGAACGGAGGTAATAACATAAACATCCTTAAAGGTAATATTGGTATTAAAAATATTCACTCAAATGAGAAGAAACTACATGAGATTGATCGTTCAACAATATATACATATAAAGAGTTAGTCATTCTGTCAACTGAAAAACGTTTACTTTTCTTCGGAAATGAAATTACAAAAAAAATATTTTTCCCCTCTGAACAACAAAAAAAAATAATATAACAACTTTAATAAGCATATTCACATAATGAAAAATTATCATGTTCGTAAAAATGGCAGTTAGAAATTCTGTCAACTTTATACTTTATACACAACAAGTAAATTTTAGGAAAATGATTATTATGACTAGTCAATAACCTGTGAAGAAACACTCATTAGTAGCACTACAATAAGTAATACATTAGGTAAGAAGGTCTCTTGGCCATCTTCTTTTGAAGATGCGTGCCTCGGAGTATTATCGGTAATAAACTGTTCAGCAAGTTGGCAGACTAATGGATTTGAGTTGGTTTGGAGTTTTCTATGAAAGAATAAGTACTGGTTTGTGTCGAATGTGCCACGTATAGAACATTAAGATATATATATATTTAGAGAGAGAGAGAGAGAAGTATGTAACATGATAAGGAGGATTTCGGAATCTTTAAAAAAATATTAAAATGTAATCTTAAAACTGTTTACAAAGAATTTTGGATTTTATGAATTAGAAATGGTAAGAATTGGAAGGTTTAGAGGAGCCCAGAGTTCAACTCTGTATATCCAAATTGGTCTAATTACTGTCATGTAAATAAGTCTTTTATAATTTATTAGGAACTTTGAACGCTTGTCTAGTAAATGTTGGTGTAGGCGGAGATGATGGATATAGTATTGTCAAAGCAGATGTAAAGATAAACAAAACTAAGAAAAGTGCTTAATAATTCCTGAATTGGTGAACCATTTATTGATTCATTATTTTTTAAATGAATGTTATGACAGAGAACTATCTTCAAATATTGCTGAAATATGTTAAAAATAGCACTCGACACGGCTTATTTTTCAGTAACTGCTCAACAAACTATTTCTTTGTTGGTTGTTCTGTTATTAGGATTTGAAAATATATTTAGTCTTAATAATATAAATGTTGAACAGTTATGTTGAAATTAACATAATTGTTGTAATATAAAAAGAATTTAGCAAAAAAAAAAAACAATTTATAGTTTCTAATTAATAGAAGTCCTACGAATTCATTTTCGTCACTACCTTTAATAAATATAAGGCTACCATCTTTGAGTATTAAGGTATACATGGTCTTCAGCTGATTTAGAATAGCTCTACTTTGACTGATGAGCATGCCAGTAAGCAGCGTCTGCGATTGGATTCATTCCATCACGTAGATTGCTAAGGTAGAAAGATCATTAAATTGTTTCTAGATACACACTCAAAAATGTTCACAGATTTTTTATATGAAGAAACTATGCATCAAACTAAGAAGTAATGGATTTATGCTTGTTCTTATTAATACACCTTCTTTTTATTTTTCTACTTCCATATACCTTTCTGTGTAGAGGATCCTCGGTCCATACTGTCTCATCAGACTGTACTTATCTATATCCGTATTAGCTATGTTATGTCATTGTTATAAAAAAAAAAAAAATCTGTTATTTGTTCCAAACTTCAAACATTTTCACTGTATTTAATTCTTAATGTTTCCCGCAGTCTCGTGCTGGAGGTCCTAATTTAGGTAACCTTACGAAGTGTGACTTCTCTGACTGATCCTGCATATATTTACTAACTGTCTTTGTTGGTATTAGTTCAAAAAGGGATTTAGTTTGGAGGGATTTATACGTCTTCCTCAGTCCTTTAAGCATTCTTATTTTTCATTGTGTTGTGAGATATTCGTACTACTACGAATGCTGGAAAGTGAATATCTAAACTATCATGAGGCATGCAGATTTTATTCTTAAAGAAGAAATTTGCGATTCCTCAACCCTGATTGCATGTTATTGTACAGTCTGAAATCGATATAAATGCATCAGTATTAATTGATAACTTCGTCGTGGATTTTCATTGTCTGGTGACTGTTCATTTATTCCATTTTATACTTCTTTTAACAGTTTTGTTTCTTATAACTTTTTAGTAACTTTTTTTTGTGGATTTTGTCAGATCTAAATCCTAAGAACACAAAACCTTAGTAATTGCTTATCGAGATGGCCAATAATATTAGTCGATAAAATGAAATAATGCTTGATCATTACTTGTAGTATTTAGCTTTAAGAAATGACCTATTGAAATTCCTTAGGTTTTTGTTAAATCTTTTATGTTTATTGATGAAACAAATTTACATTGTAATTTCTTGGGGGGAAAAAAATGTTCTTCATTTAGACTTTTTTTTTTTCTAATTTTTCAATAACAACTTCATTTTTAAATCAGTTTCATTCATTTTAATCCATATTGGTCAGTGGTTGTTCCTGTTTCGTGAGGGGCGTTAACCCCTGCTTACGAAAAATCAATCCTAGACGAAGAATAAGACTTAGTAACCAAAGGTCTTGAGTGTATGATTTATCTCGCTAAAATCATCGTTTGAAGAATTTAGAGGTATCTCTATAACCAGCTTACTTTTATCTCTTGCTATTTAAGTACTGTAGGTTGAAGAACTTTTTTTGATTTAACTTTTAATTTTGTTATTCATAACTGTTATTAAAGTAACTATAAGTGCAATAGCTAAAATTTTCAGAATACTTACCTTATAGAGGTGAGGGAGAATATCACTCTACAGTACCTCCTCCTGGCATAAATAAAAAAAAAAAGATTTAATATAGTAAATATCTTATTTAGCTCCTTTTCAGCCTTCTGAGACTATTTCTGGGTGTCATTCGTGGCCATGTCATTAATGAGTATGTTATTATTTCCCAGAAGTCTGTCCTCAAATCGTCTATGAGTTTATGTATATGTTCGTTTACAGTAGGCACTTGTATGTATTATGTTAAATATGTGGTTGAATAGAGATCTGACAATCTTTTTCATATCATTCATTTTACTGTGAAATATTTTATATTGTTCATAAACAATCCCTCTTCCTACGTTATTCTCCATCTAAACCTGGGACTTCCTTCAAGCTACCGTAGTTGAAACTTATCCATACAATTCAGAATATAATCAGCGTATATTTGCCTAATAATATCATATTGGGATCACATTATTCTAGGTGCAGATCCAAACCTCTACATTAAAAGTGGGCTTCCAGAAACACTAACGCTGCTGTAAACACTTTTTTATTCTATAGACAATCAAGTATGACATCTCACCTATTAAAAAAACAACCTTGACAGCTTATAGTTGACGTCTCAATTACCAGACCCTCCTCAAACATATTTAGGGGTTGAAGAACAATTGAATATCGAAAGTATTCTATCTTTCCTTTACAAAGTCTCCAAAGCGAATGACAATACTCCGTATTATGTCTCAAAACTGAACCACACTTAATGATCTCGAAGACCTTTTGTCCTCAACTAACTTAAATTTTCTACTCTTTAAATATTAGATATTTCATCATAACCTTTCCAACACTCTTTCTCAATCGTCACTGCATTATGTAGTTTCACATATCCTGGATAACCTTCCTTGCATATTAAAATAACAATGGTCCTGAGAACTTTTTAAATATATATTTATGTTTGAGTTCTGGTAATAGCAACTTTTTTCACACATGTTCTGAGCGTTAGCTCATCACTTAGCCTTCTCTGGAGTTTTACACCAGTGACAAAAGTGTTAGAGAACCGGAGGGATCCCTTTGGATCACAAGTGGGGAGATAGGCTTTATTAGGTGTACCCCAAGCAGATTGTTTCTGTTCATTTTACACACACACACACACACACACACACACACACACACACACATATATATATCGTGATTTTATCTTTAATTTTTAGTTATATTTATTTCTATTTGTATTTTAGAAATGAAATTATTTTCACCTCATTACTAGTTATGAATGAGTGGGCATGTTTTTTTTTTTTTTTTTTTTTTTTTTATTTATATTATAATTTTTATATTTTGTTGGGTTTTTTAAATTTTATTAATTGCTGTTATTTATTTTCTTTTATTAAAATTATTTATTTATTTTTCTTTTATCCTTCAGCGAGGTATATCCTAATATGTTACCAATAAAAGTTGTTAAATGTATAATTATTGGATTGGCAAACAGTCGGTTCGGTTTTTGAGGGAGAGGGAAATAACTCTATATAATAGACAAAATTTATTTCAATCTACAATGTATTTACCATAATTTAATATAATTTTTTTTCAATCTTTGGATCAATTGCTCAATGCCACATTCTAAGAACGTCCGGGGTTGTCAAAAAACTGATCCAAGTGCTTTTTGATGACCTGTTCATTTTGGAATTGCTTTCCATTCAGGAATTATGAAGAAACCGGAATAAGTGGTAGTCACTTGGAGCTAGGTCTGGCGAATATGGGGGATGGAGTAAAAGGTCCCATCCAAAGCTTAATAATTTATTGCGAATGACCAACTAAGTGTAGTGCCTTGCGTTGTCATGGTGGAAAACAACACGCTTCTTTTTAATTGATTGATCCAACTTTATTAGCTGCGAACATTATAGAGCTGAATCAATTGTTTATCATGGTGACAATAGCTCGTTTCGATTTCTTGTGGGCGACCAGACCGTGGAGCGTCATTGATGTCAAAATTTCCTGAACGAAATTTAGTCAATCAATTTTTACAAGTGCGTTAGATTAAGGAATCATCTCCATAAACACTGCAAACATTTTTATCGGCTTCTGCAGCACGGCTACCTTTTTTTAAATAATACTGCAAGATATGCCGATAATGAATGATATTTTTTTCCATGATCACAGTGCAATAGCAATCACAATACTAAGCTAATGTAAATAAGAAATTGCAGAAATGTTTGTTGACATATTACAAACAAAGTAAACAATCCACCTTAGAGATTAATTTATCTGATGAGAAATGTACCGTAATGATATAAAAATAAACAGAAAAACCGAAAGAACTTCTTTGTCAACCAAATATAAAAATGTGTTGACTCTAAAATATCTTTTTTTTTTTCTTTTTTTTTATTATGATTATCTGTTATTTAAAAACATTATTTCATTTTAAGGCTCTGAAGGTCCTTGGTTGTACATTATTTTTATTCTTAAGGGACTTAAGGTCCCAGAATAAATAAAGAACTTTATTATTATTATCAATACTACCATGACAGATCAAATGATCTTTTTCGGAATTTTCGGCAAAACTTCTTGGAAATAACATCCATTACTTTGTTTTTTGACTTAACTACTTTTATTAAAAACATATCAAAAGTGTTTTTTCAATCCTTTCTTCTCTATTGTTGTTTTTTACCTAGAAATTGTAGTAGTAAAAAGTATATGTATATGAAACATCGGTAGTTTTAGGGTTAATCTTATGTATAATAAGTATATTAATTAAGTGGTCTGTGTTTGTTCCTCATCTCAGTGAAAAATCTAGAAAATGTTTTTTCGTCAAATGCTTATATGTCCAAACATCCATCCAAACATCTCTCCATCTTAAAATTGTACGTACATCACTATTTTTTATTAATGTATTTTTTAAATAACTGGAAATTAAATTATTATTGTTTTTTTTTTTTTTTTAGTGTTTTTTGTTAGTGAGTTAGGAAGTATTTTGAAGAGCTGCTGCCGCTTAATCATCTTTCATAACTAGTTCGATTTCATAACTTTATATCAGATTTATTTGATTACTGTATTTGTTTATTTACTTAGGTAATGATAAAAACAAAATAGTATCTTACTTCTGTTGAGGAATAGTTTAATGTATGTCAATGAATCAACGAAAACAGGTAAATATACTATACACTTTAGGATAACGCACGTTTATTTACATATTTTCATTTTTTTATAAAAAAAATAAGATGATACGTCAGTTATTTACCACTCCTTGGTGGCTGTCCTTGTGGTTGTTGGGGTTGAGATGCAATAAAGTCTAGAGCCCTCTGGATGGCCGCTGGAATCGGAGGTGGGGTTGGCAGGTGAGCACCCTGCGCTTGGAAACCTCCAACATCGTCAGCCACGTAGTTGAGGGTGATGACGGTACCATCGTCTGCGGTGTAGGAGTAAGATCCCTGTGCTACTACGACTTGGCCGTCCTTGGGGTCTTGAGCGGGTTTCAGAGATCCTGTTTCCTGTGCCTTGATGCCATTTGCTGTCTCGTAGCTGTAATCGAGGTAGAAACAAACGGAAAGCATTGAATAATTTCTATAAGATATAAACTCTATAGTGATGTGAGGAACTGGATAAAGGTGGAGTAGCCAATATTCTAGATCTGGAAATTGTATTACGTAATTGTTACTAGAAAACTTTGTTTATATGACTTATTTTCCGAATTGATTTAACTACTAAGGATTCCGAAGATATTAAGTTACTGTTCAAAGTTTGCGGTTTTACGCATTTCGGGAAATAGAGCTGTGAATGATATGGTGCTACTTCCAAATGCTTGTATATTTTAACGTCTGAGATGAAGGGGAAGAAAGTAAGAGATAGTATCACACATGTATTTCAAAAGTGTTACAGCTCAAAAACCTGTATTAAAAAAATTTCCAATTTTTACGCTTGGACAAAATATCTAAAGTGTACCTAAATTATCTATTAATGCCAACAGCAAGTGAGATGAATCTGGTTTGAATTGAAGTTTTATATAAGCTTTGATATTTTTGACATTTTATAGAAGAGAATTTAACTTAAGCATGATGATAAATTAAAAATACAGATTTTTGAGTTGTGTAACTTTAGAAATATATGTGCGGTGTGTCAAAGGTATTCAGTCTTTGGAGAATTTTTTTTTTATTTTTGATTAATAAATATAAATTCGAGTTGTTAAAAAAAAGTTGAGAAGTGGCATATTGCCACACGTCGAAAACAGCGAAGGCGGATAATTGCGGCAATGGGCATTTTAGTGACTGCTATACCTACCCAATAATTACCTCAACATTTGCCATTTTACGAACGGGAGAGCCACACGATGCTGCAAGGACGACGGAAGGTTACAAGAAAACAGTAACTACTTGGAGAAAGGTATTCTGTGACCTTAAGCTATCCAAAGGTTCCTTAACCTCACACATTACGTTACAGTGTTTCCATTGATTCCCGCTATGTTCCAGGTACATAAATGTGAACTATCGAACTGTGCAAGTAGCTACCTAGCAACTATTTTTTGAAATATTCTATATTTATTTATTTATCAATCAAGGAACACAATAAAGATGCTACAAAGAGAAAAAAATTCCACGATTGTAAAAGAAGGATTTTAGCTTAAAAATTAAATAAAGCCTATTTTGTTAACCTGCTTTTATATTATCGTGCTGACCAGGCAGTCGTTTATTGACATTTTTGATTAAAATGCGAATTTGAAGCCTAGAGATTCCTTGATGTTAAATATTTGATTATTATGGCTAACTTCACATAAAATACATTTAAAATATTTTTTTTAAATACTAGTAACTCCTCATTTATTTTCTTTTACTAAAACAGTTAACCGAATATTAAATTAAAAAGAGGGCATTTTAAGTTTATAATAACAATAAAAAAAATCAGAAAATTATAAAACTTATGAGACACACAGAGCTTCCAAGCGATCTCGATCTTTATCTTTATATTTTATCAAATTTCGCCATGTTCATTTTCATGACATATAGTATATCTGTCAGGCTCGTTTCGTAAAGTGTAACTATGTCTTTTTGTTATTAAATAATAAGGAATGCCTGTATTGAATTTTTTAAACATTGTGGCGTATTTTTGTGGTTTCCAACTTTTTTGTTGAAGTAAGTCCATGTTGGCGTTGAGCGATTTGAAAAACAAAGTTGTATCAGTAAAATTATTGTGAATGAATGAATTCTTGAAATATAAGATTTTTGTAAGTACGTTTTTAACAAAGTGCACCTAAAAAAATATATTCACTATTCATTTTTTATTCTAACTATCAAAATAATAAATATCCTAGGCACTTAATAGTTTCGTTAAATAGGCTTTATCAAATAACTCATTATATGCCTGTATTGCGGCTGATTAGCCTGTAGACCTGCACATCCGAACTGTTTTGATGGTTTGTATGACCCTCTGCTGAAGGGGTAAATTTTCCCTTTCTTATTTACTCAACAGCTATTCCCTTCATTTGCAATTCTAAATATTATTGAAATTATCAGTACAAGTTAAATTTAACCAACCGCCTGTACTTTTTTTGAAATTGTAATGTATAAATATCGGAATGATGCATGATGATGTGTTAGAATTTTCAATGTAATTTGTAATATATATGAATGTTGATATGCTTAGGGATATCAGTTAATATAGATATAGTGTACTTACCCCCACTGATAAGAACCATCAGGATTATGATCGTCAAAACTAGAAATAATTGCGATCGGTTGGTTGGGGTTCACCTGAGGCGCTGATAGGACGGCTCCGAAGAGACAAAGGGCGGCCAATAACTAAAAAAAAAAAATTTCTTAACTGTAGGTATTATAGAGGTAAATACAAAAATAAATACAAGTAAATAAATGTGTTGCTTCATTTCAATTTTTAGAACATTATGAATTTTATTTTTATGATATCAAAAATCATCACAACTCAACATCAGTTTTAAATCAATTGATGATTGGTCAATTCTTTTCTTGGACTAACATAAATAATTTATCGATATAGTAATGCGATGTCATGGAGCGATTGATAAATATATTTATGTGAATCGTGAAGCTTCAGAAAATAAATTACTAATGTTTCGACTTAGACGTGTGATATTTATAGATTTTTTTTTTTTAATTTATGACATTCATAAATTTGATGACCCTTGGATAGTAATTGCACCATGATCCCACCTGGAGCCGAATAAGGCCTGATGTGAGGACCTGATGCTAATGAAGGCCAGAGGTCGAGGTGTAGCAAGAATACAGCGCAGGGAGCAGCTTAGATGCAGTTGCAATAAACGAATTTATTGATGCTTTAAAAAAAACGTTGGTATGTTCTGAATTTATTGTGGTTTTTATATCTACACTATTATATGAAAGGACAAACTGTTTTTCGTTTGCTGTCGCTAACGACCAAAACTCCTGTACCAATTTTTCTTTTATTTATTTTTTTTGTTTTAGTTAGTAGATTAAAAAAAAATCAAACCGTAGATGTTATCTACGGCTTGAAATTGATAATAAAATTTAATTATATTCAATTAAATTATTAAAAAAAGAATAGTTAAAAATACCGTGCGACATGTGGATCCTAGTAAAGTTTGAATATCGACCGATATGTGGTTTGCGCTTTTCCGCTATAGAGTTTACAGTGGTAGAACTACTGTACACATCTGCACCAAATTCTACCTACATCATTTTCATTGTTTTAGGGAGGTTTAGCAATACAAAAAAAAAAAAAAAAACTAAATACACAATGAAGTTTACCGCACTGCCGTATTCTTTTTTGACTAAAACTTGAAATCCTGCCAGATGAATTAAAAAAGTTATTTCTGTGCAAAAAATAACTTTCACTTTTTCAAATTAAAATGTAGATCGTTTCATTTTTGATAATTTGAGAAAAAATTAGATCCTTTGTTGAATGACACTTTCAAAATATATACTTTTTTAAGCACTGATAATGCAGTCTATAATCTGCAAGAGTTTCTTAATTGTCTCTGTCTATATGGATTACTAACTCATAGATTAAGATGAAAAATTGAAAATCTAATTATGCTTTTACCCAATCTGCAACCACCTAAGTGGTATTTTAATCAGGTAAAAAATTACTGCTATGCCTGAAAATGTCATTGATGCTTATTAATTCATGCTACATTACAAGATTAATTAATAAAATGTCAATTATTAATAAACATTATCTAACTTCTTTAGGTGTGAGAGTAGGCGATGCTAGGGATGCTAATTTCATAAAATAAGAGATAATTGCTATAAAGCTATAAAACTCACAGTCCCTTATTAGTCATCTAGTCATCTAGAATCCTAATTTTCAAGAAATATTTTCTTTAATGAAAATAGCTGTGATCTATAAATAAATCAATCTGTAAGAATCTAGAAGAACAAAATATTTTCTATTTTTGTTTGAAATTTCACGCAAGCTGTTCTGAGTCGGTAGATTTTACTTTTCTAGGTCGTGTAGGTAACCTGCAGAACTGCCAGTTTTAGGAGTACATTTGAACGTTAAGCCCCGACAAATAAACGAATCTTGTTACATGATTTATTAAAATACATTCACATGCTCTGACAACTATAACGAATCTCAATAATTTGATTGATTCACCCTGTTGAAAAATGATTACATAATCGTAATTAATTATTCCATTAATATGCAATGTATGAACACTAGCCCGTCTTAGTAATTTTTAACTTAATTTATAATAACACCATTATCGTGATTATAATTCTCTGGTATTCTTTGAGATATACGTATTGACATTTCAAGGATGACCTGATGATCAACTTAAAATACTCGAAATAATAAGAATTAAAAAATATTTGAATATGAAAAATACTCAAGACCGCTACTGAATCTGTTGAAGAAATATCTAACTTAATAATATTGAGAAGAATCTCCTGAAGGAAATTTTAGGTTTAAGTGATAATCAGTGTAAATTATCAATGAAAGTTTCCAGGTGTTAAAAACAAATTACCTTTATCATGTTGTCGATGTGAGTAGCCAACTGTGAATTAGGAACCAATATCCTAGGTATATATAACTGGGCGGTGGGGAATCTTCTAGCCAATGAGAAGCCTTCGCCGACTCCCTCAGTTGGGGCTGCAGACAAGATTGCAAAACTATCTTTAGAGGACGCCACTCACTGACCAGATATTTATAGACGCAATTTAAATATCGCCGGGCTTTGCATCCTAATGAAATTCATAATATTTCTAAAAGAATTTTCTTATAGGTGTAGTGTTTCTTGATTCAAACTCTGTTGCAATATTGGACAGGACGTGTCTTCTACAAATAAAACAATTTATCAAAGTACTAAAGACATCAAAAATTATTTCATAGTTAGTCCAACTAATCTCTCTCTCTCTCTCTCTCCCTCTGTCAATTTATGCTATGAGTTGCTAATAAATAAGGAACTAATATTTTGAATCATCAAAAATAATTTTTAAGACTAAAAGTTTTTTTTTTTTTTTATACTAGCTTAACTGTTGATTATTAAATACCAATATCCTCATGAAATTTGAAAATATTTAATCAACAGTCATTTTTTGTACGCAAGTAACCGAACACATAACTCTTCAGTTCGTAAAATTCTAGAGCTCTGGAATTCGAATCATTGTTGCAACAATATTCGTTCATACACAATTATTTCAGATTTTATAGGAAATAATGCTAGGGTCTACAAATTTAATTAAAAGAATACTATTTAAAATTTTATTAAAAGAATATTTCATTTTTAAAAAATTAATAATTAATTTAGATTCATTATAACTATTTTATTATTATCAATTTCAGTGTTTTAACCTGAAGTTAAAATAAAAGAATATTAAGGACTAAAATTTAATTATATTATTCATAATCTAAAACTATTCATTTTTTATTTTTAAATAAGAACTAAACCTCAATTAAAAATATATTACTGTTTTAGTTCTTATAAATAAGACAACCTCAATTAAAAATATATTACTGTTTGTCTTATTTATAAATAATTTTCAAATTTCCGTCTTATATAATCCATTTATTAAATTGCTATTTAAACCATAAATCAATAAATTTAACAATCAATAATTATTTCTCATTCACCTACCTAAGAATAGCAGAACTTTCACAAGGCTCATGTCTTTCACCCACACTGTTTACCATTTATATAGCAGATATCCCTAATCTCTCATTAGTAGTGCGATGCTTATATGCCGTTGTCACCGTCTTATATACTAGTTCATTCAGTATAAATACTATAGCAAACCCCTTATTAGCCGTATTTAAAAGGATTACTAGTTATAATGATAAATGGAAGAATTAAAATAAACAAAAACAAATCAACAGATATAATTTCTACAAAACAAAAACCTGCAATAGACCACCATATGTTCACATACCTCTACCATTTCACGTGGGCACAATCAGTAACATATATTAATGTACAACTAGACAGGTCCCTAACATTTACGGTACATTTAAAAAAACAAACAAATGCAACAAACTATCAAATATCCGATTAGCAAATGTCCAGTTACTTCAACAGACACTCAAATTCACACAATCGATACAAGCTGACCTTGTATTTCATCACGACTATTAAATTAAAATTTATATTTGTTTTTTGTTATAACACAAAACTGTTATCGTAATTTTGTTTATATGTATTAAATGAATTGTATATTACTATTTGTAATTACTGGCTGGCATTATAATTTCACCATTATTATTACTAGTATTGTTTATTTGGTATGGTAGGTTTTATATCAAGTTTTTCTTACTGTCTCTTTTTTATTAATCGCATTTGTTTACAGATTATTACTTATTTCTTCTATATGTGTCATCTGGGATGGATCTGCATCCTACATGCAGGTATGTTACTATTAGCCTGTTTTTCTTTCTGCAATTTAATTTCATCATTTCAATTAATACTATTAAAAAAAAGGATTGTTTTTATAGTGAATAAGCTCAGGGGTGGTTGTGAATATTTTCCCTCTACTTTGCTTTTATTTGAGTATTGAGAGGCTTGAAACAAAGTAAAATTTTAGTAAAGGAACAGCATTCTTTCTGAAACCAAAAATTAATAACACGACAGATCTTGACTTGTGCTCCACCAAGACATAGTTTTATATTCTCAGTAGAAATAGGCGCGCATATAATCTAGTATATTAATCACTGCGAAGAAGCTGGAGAAAATGGCTTAAAGGTTCTCATTTGGCATTGATTATGATACTTAGAAAATAACAGGTTACAAACGTAATATTTAGATCGAAACATTAAATACATGCTCTGTTTTGCCTGCTGTTTCGATTCATAAAACTAGAATTTTATATAGTTTTTAGCAAGATTAAAATTGAATTAGAGAGAAATAGAATAAAAATATAATGGAAATAAGCTGGGTTGGAACCGCTAACTACATGGCTAGACATGTACATTCTGCACACTTCATTACAAGTCTCTCTTTATTTTCTAACTTTAAATTTTCAAATTTAGAGTTTATAAATCGATTATATATTCAGTAACATCTATTGGGATATTTCATACACAATCTTTGCTCATTCATTGTTTTTCCAGTTGAACATTTAAAGCTTATTTTAAATTTAAATGGTTTGAATTAAATAATTAACACAGAATAGTGCTGAAGCTGAACTAAAACTAAAAATGATGTAATCAAAGTAATAATCATTGAAGTTATCCTGAACGGAAATAAAATGTGTTTTATATTGGACAAAAAAGCCAACAAGATCAGTTTGAGTCCCTTCTGATTGCAATGTTTAAAAAATATTGATAACTTTTTTTAATTATTTTATTTTATTCTTTAAGTTGTAAAGTTTATTTACAGATACACACACACGGATATTTGAACCCATAGTCATTCCAGATCAAGGTAGTGCTGTTATGACACCTCATAAAGATATGCTTTTATGCAAACTTCCTTCCAAGATGTTGATACTATTCGGTCTACTTACGCGTAATTTTGTAGTATCTATCAAATTAGGATTTTTTTATTATTTAGACTTCTATGATGTTTAGTATAGTAAAAACCTTTCATTAATTGATATTGAGTAATAAAAGCGTACAAGCAATCAAAGCATCATCAAATTGAATTACAGATTATGTCGTTGTTTGTTTGTTTATTTCGTTTAACGTCACTTTTATGCTGCTATGGCTAATCGGACGATGCTACCGTGGGAGTCCTAAATTTTGCCTATCCAGGTATCATTAGGATAGGGATCTTTAACGAGTACCTGACATCGCACAGGCTCGGGACCCCCATTTTACGTCCCTTCCGAAGGACGGCATAGCTAAGGATTTTTTATTCCCTTTAAAAAATCCTAAGGTCATCTGCCGGGCTGCGAACCCGCGATCTTGGGTTTAGTAGGTTGCTATGCTAACCACTACACCACAGGTGACCCCACAGATTATGTTTATTTCATTTATATGCACATTTCATATGCACTATGAATTATTTTTTTGTCACAATCGTTTTTTTTATTACTTCTTATCTTGTGCTGCAGTTAAGTGTAAGTTGTAGTTTAAATTACTCAAATCTTGGTGAGCACGAACATATCTTTATTTTATTTTCTAACATTTGTAAATTAATATGCAAATCAAATCTGTTAATAATACTTCTTATAATTTGAATGTTCTTGCATGCCTTTATCACCTAATATTAGTTTACTTAAAGGATTTAAAACTAGTTTTTTAAAAAAAACTAAACTTCATAAAAGTGAAAAATCATATATCAATAGGTACGCTATTTATAGACTATTTACATCTTGCTTCTTGATAACTGTCAGAGGTGAGGTTCTAAGTATACATTCGAAGGTATATATGATGGCTAGTTTCATTACACCGTTATATCTGCATTAGGCAACAGGGATCGATGTTATACAACACATAGTTCCTAAAGGTTTAGTATGTTATTTTCCTTCTGTATTTTGTGATTCTAATAAAATATCATCAGTTAGTTGCGTTAAGTTTTAATTATGATTTGATTTTGTTGTCGAATAGTGATGCATGATAAGACTGGATCAATCAATGCTTAGTTAATTACTAGAAATTGTTGGAAACATTTTTAAAATAATTAACTGATATTTATATGATGCTTATAAAATGGAAGCTCTTTGATCCAGTATTGTATTCTAACATTCGTTACAAATGCTAGTTATTGAATGTGAAAAAACGCATATTTTGTTTTTGATCTATAGCGATTGCATTGACATTCAGGTACGTTGTTTCAAGCTCTTGAATCTTAATTCACTCTATAATGAACCTTATTAATCCTCATTATCTATAGGAATAAGTCTTTGTGTTTTCAATGAACCCCCAAGCAATATTTCTACTCTCCAGGAAAGTGGTGATTTTCACATTCGATAATTTTTAAATTCGAAATTTGTATTGAGGTTTTACCTTGGTTATAATGGTCCCAGTCACTAGATTTCGGGTATTATTAGTTAAATTTGGCCGCATGTTCATGGATAAAATTGTTATAAAATATAAAGAGTTCTTTTATTATACTGTGTGGAACTAAAAAATAAAAATAATTTTTAGGAAAAAAACAAAACCGACTTCAAGATTAAACCTATATAATCAAACTTGAACTAAAAAATAAAAAATAATATTTTAATTGCTTCAAAACAAAAACCATTAAATGATAATCAACGAAATTATCGACACTTATATACCTATTCACAATTTATGATCAGTTATTTTTGGAGTCGGTGCCAGCCAAGAAGGGCAGTTTAATCTTGCCTTAGCAATAAACTTTCGAATGGCCGGAGACAGTGGTGCGGCGGTGATGAAACAGTGGGAGCATCTTTACAATTTCCATTTCTTTTCAAATTCTGTTTTTGTTTTTTTTTTTTTTGGTTGTCACCGACTCCAAAAATAACTGATCATAAATTGTGAATAGGTATATAAGTATCGATAATTTCGTTGATTGTCATTTAATGGTTTTTGTTTTGAAGCAATTAAAATATTATTTTTTATTTTTTAGTTCAAGTTTGATTATATAGGTTTAATCTTGAAGTCGGTTTTGTTTTTTTCCTAAAAATTATTTTTATTTTTTACTTTTTAGTGGTGAGTGTATTTTTGTTTATACAGTCAATTCTCGATCTTCAAACTACACTGAAAAATAGTTCGACTTACTGAACAAAGAATTATCGAGTTTATCATTCCACTTTTCTGCATGTAAATGGGAAAATTGAACACAAAATTGTAGTTGAAATCATTGCGTAAATTTTCATTAATGGGAAAGTTGTTTGTACATACATATAAAATCATTGATACAGAAAATTAAATACCCTGTACCAATTTATCATATAACTTTCAACTGAACTGCGCTTTTTTCTGAGGATGCCTATAAGTAGACTTACCGCCTTCCACCAGTGGCGATCTTTTTTTTATTATTCTTTAGAATGGTTGAAAGAGAACTACGCGGAATTCGGAATTCACTAGCAACAAACGCCCAACTTCTTTCTCATTTCCCCACTTTGCAAATCAATTTTAACTTTTCGTTAATTGAAAGAATTTACAATAGCCGCTGTAAAATTATTCACTCGAGTGAATAACTAATAATAAGTGACTGATGTAACTATGAACTGGAAAGATAAACAAAGACGGGAAACCGGAATATAAATTACACATGAAATTATTTTAATTTGAGTTTGAGTTATAGAGGCGATGACTTCTAATAGTTCGTTTCATAGAGGTGGTCCTAGAAGTTCTTTCTTTAGAATCCTATTTTCAGTTCTACTTATTTTCAACACGATTTTCACGTTCTTTGTCTGAAATCGTTTCATTGAGGTGAGACCGCAGATTTTGTTTGACTTTAAGAATTTTGCTTATCGAAGTACAACACATCGAGAGTTGACTGTATGTGTAAATTATTTTTGTTAATAATTTAGATTTAGTTACCATGGAGATTTTAGATAATCATAATCATAAATATGTTTAAATGTAAGGTTATACAACAGTGATTTTTATTAACTGGTTTTTTTGATTTTTCTTAAAAAGTGCTGCGTTGATTTCAAAATATTTTTTATGGAACTACCTCTGAAGTATGCCCCACCGGCCAAAAAAAGAATCATCAAAATTGATTAAGAATGGACGGAGATTCTCAACTCATCTGTATTTTTAAAAAAAAATTTTTTTGTATGTTACGCGATTACTCCATCAATTCTGAATCAATTTTGATGATTATTTTTTAGATCGGTAGGGTATACTTTAGAGATGTTCTCATAAAAAATATTTTGAAATCAACGCAGCACTTTTTAAGATAAATAAAAAAAACAATTAAAAAGTGATTTTATTAACTGTTTTTTTGATTTTCCTTAAAAATTGTTACGTTGATTTCAGAATATTTTTTATGGGACCACCTCTGAAGTATTCCCTATCGATCTAAAAAAGAATCATCAAAATTGATTAAGAATTGACGGAGGTTCTCAACTCATCTGTATTTTTTAAAAACATTTTTTTGTATATTACACGATTACTCCGTCAATTCTGAATCAATTTTGATGATTATTTTTTTAGATTGGTAGGGCATACTTTAGAGATGGTCTCATAAAAAATATTTTGAAATCAACGCAGCACTTTTTAAGATAAATCAAAAAAACAGGTGATAAGTGATTTTATTAACTGTTTTTTTGATTTTTCTTAAAAAGTGCTACGTTGATTTCAGAATATTTTTTATGGGACCACCTCTGAAGTATTCCCTATCGATCTAAAAAAGAATCATCAAAATTGATTAAGAATTGACGGAGGTTCTCAACTCATCTGTATTTTTTAAAAACATTTTTTTGTATATTACACGATTACTCCGTCAATTCTGAATCAATTTTGATGATTATTTTTTAGATTGGTAGGGCATACTTTAGAGATGGTCTCATAAAAAATATTTTGAAATCAACGCAGCACTTTTTAAGATAAATCAAAAAAACAGGTGATAAGTGATTTTATTAACTGTTTTTTTGATTTTTCTTAAAAAGTGCTACGTTGATTTCAGAATATTTTTTATGGGACCACCTCTGAAGCATTCCCTATCGATCTAAAAAAGAATCATCAAAATTGATTCAGAATTGACGGAGTAATCGCGTAACATACACACAAAAAAAAAAAAAAAAAAAATACAGACGAGTTGAGAACCTCCTCTTTTTTGAAGTCGGTTGAAAAGGGGGTGTGGCTGTGTCATAGACACGGCCGTGTGTTGTACGTGAATATGTTTATGTAACGGGTTATATTTTTAAAATAAAATATTTTTATTTGTTTATTTAGGATAAAAGGAAGGAAACAAATAATGATTGTGTTACAATATAACTTTATTAATTATAAGTCTGTGATGCGAAAAGTACGACACAAATGGAAACAAATGGCTGGTAAACTTTAAATCAATACAGGTATTACCTTACATTGTAGGAGAAGTTTTAATATAAGACGAATTGAACTCGCTGAGCATGAATTCAGGCAATGAGCGGTTTAGTGAGACATCAACATTAAAGTATCCTACAATCATAACTGGTGTAGTAAGATCAGACTTGTAATCGGGTGTAATATTAGCGATGTTTTTGGAATATGTTTACAACAATCGTAACATAAAGGCTATAAATTCTGCAAACGCTTTGCTCAGGTGGATATATACATAGCCGAGTACGAATATGAAGACGCTATTGGCCTTTACGTTTACTAGACCGACACACCATGTTTTGCTTTTTCATTTGCAAATAAATTAATTTTATAACAATCAGTGAAGGTATTGATGTTGCTATATATGGCGGCTCGGTCAGCTTTGCGACCTGATAATGATACCGCTACCTATGATTTAGTCGCAAGTGATTTAGTTTGTCTGTTGTTAGCGGTATTACTATATGATGTATATATATGTATATGATGTCAGATCAAAGCTAAGTACATTCACTAACATGGAATTTTCCATCCAAGTTTCAATAATTGCCTAATAATCAGATCGGTTGATGATTGTATCCGTAGAGATGTCCTCTGAGTGCGCGACCAAGCTTTGTCCATTTATGGCGGTAACAAGTATAAAACAATGCTGATCAAGAACTTTTACGTTCCCGGCACTGCTTATCGGTAATATGGTGTTTTATTATTACCACTTGATTGTTCTTGAGAAGCTCTTTCCGACCGTATACGATCTCTGTTTTTGGTTTTGGCTTTTCGCCGCGTATAGGCCGACTTTATATATTTTTATTCTGACACCTTATTATATTCACTGTCCCTACTTTAAACAAATGTTTTATATACAATCGATAGATTTGGACGACAGCCGTTTGATAAGTTGACGATTGAAACTTAACGAACATCGAAGCTTCTCCGAAACGAAAGTTATACTAATTGCAAATCTCGATACACAGCAAAATAATATCAAAATTGCGGCGCTTCCCCTTCCACCGCGCGCGATGCGTTACTGTTCTCGCTTATTGTAATGAACTCTTTAATCCTTTAGCTATCCAGCGGTATAATTTAATTTTGGAAGTAGATGATACAACGCCAAACTGTATCCTCCGATTTAGTTATCATTAAGTGTTTTTTTTGTTTTTGTATTTTTTTGTTGGTTTTTATATTAAGTGGTTTTTTGGATTGCCACCATATGGAAGCAAATTTAAAGACATTTTCACGCCAAAAAAATGTTTAGAAGCAGCATTTAAAATTATTACAGAAATTTTAAAAATTAAATACATTTTGTTTGTTTGTTGGGGTTTATAGGCCCAAAACCCTAGGGTTATCAATGCCTGAAATACATTTTTAATATGTCTTTTACATTTTTACTACATTTTTAATATGTATAAATACATTTTTCATATGTCTTTATATTGGGTTTATGTATAATTTTTCTTTTTTTCTTTACTTTTTCGCACCCATATATCTTGGGAGTTGCATGCGAAACACACTAGGTCCAAAAATTACCAATTAAAAGCGCTGAGAATATCTTTAACCTATATGATAAAATGATGTCAGTACCAATGTAGATAAATAAAAAAAAAAATTAAATGCTGTTTACTCAAAACCATGTTTTTTTCACTAACAGGGAAGAAACACCAACTAATGAAGCCGTAAAAAAATTAAATAGCATTAAACTAATTTATTTTGTTCCTAAGTTTAAAAAATGATGTCGACATGATTCTTGCCCCCAATTTTTTTATTATTTTTAATTGAAAATTTAAGAAAAAATACACATTTCATAGATTTTATATTAGGTTGGTTAAATTCTAAAAAAAATGAATAAGTTTTCAAGAAAAGTACCTTTATAGATTTTTCTTACAAAACATGACGTCAGATTATAATTCAGCACCCTCAAAAACGTTTATTCTATAAAAACAAAAAATATCATTTTTTCCTCTTCAAGGGGGATAAAATTTTAAAACCGATTAATGGTAAATTTTCTTTAAATCGTCATCACTTTGTTACACACATATTTAACTTGATTTGTACTCCTGTAAAGAGAAGATCCTCAGCTTTCTTTTGATGTGTATAATTGAAAATCGCTGGAAAAAAGTGAAAGAACGAACTATTTAAAAAGTTAGAAAATACAAAATACATTTTGATTTTTAACTTGAGTTGGAATCAATGTATTCATGAATGAAGTTTGATTGAAAGATAAAACCAAAGACGTTTCAAGCACATCACCAATCTATTTTCCTCGGCTTCTATGGCCCATTAGTCAGAGCATGCAATGTAATTAGACATGTCTAATAATGTTTGACCAGTAACCTCCAAAATAATTGCCATCAAGAGCCGTGTGAGTGTGTCCCCCTTGTTAGTGAAAAAAAATATATGGCTTTGAGCAAACAGTGGTAAAAGATTTTTTCTTCTTTTTTTACTTTGGTACTAACATTATTTTATCACATAAGAACTACTAAAACATTTGCCAACAAAAGATCCGTGAGAGACTAAGTGTATCCTACTCTTGGTAGTGTGTTTCACTTGTAATCCACGATATAATGTCATTTATGTTCAGGGTATTTTCAATAAAATAAGTACTCTATCTTTTGATTTCGTATTTTATATGATTTTCTTCACATTTTATTTGTTCTAATTTGACTAAAATCTTAGAAAATGTGTTAATGAAATGAAAATGAAGAAAAATCTTTATTCTGGAACATTGTTTCATATAAATGGGGTGTATAAAAAAAAAAAAAAAAATGACTGTTTTTGAAACAAATATTTGTATTATTATTTCTTTGATATAAAATACAATTAATACTCAAAGTATAGTCCATTGTTATTGACCGTCATAACCCATCTGCTAGCGAAATCCATGTTGATACCATTCCTTGAGATGGCTTTCAAAGAACTCTTGGACAGGATTTTCAACTTCCACAAGATTATCAAATTTTTCCCTTGAAGAAAATGGGCCATGGATCGAAACAAGTAGTGGTCCAAAGGTGCTAGGTCTGGACTATATAGTGGATGAGGCTGGAGTACAAACCCATGAAGTTCTGTAAACTTTTCTTAGGTTCGACTGCTGATTGTTGAGGAGTAAGTCCGTGAGGGACCAGTCTACAGGTAATTTTCACCTTCCCCATGGAGATAAGATGGCGACTAACAGTGTCATTCGACACACCACACTCCCTGGCAATTTCGTGAATACTTGTGGACGGATTTGACTCAACAGCTACCTTTAGAACCTCATCAATATCCATTAATGGCCGCCCGGAGCCCTTCTTCCTTTCCAACGTCGTATCTCCAATCTAAATTTTTCAAACCAACGCCGCGCAGTGCGCTCTTCAAGGTAACCTTCCCCTTCATATTTAATAATTTCACGAGTTGCTTAAGCGACTGTGAATTTTTTTTTTTTCCAGGAATGTCTTAAAATTATGAGAATTTCGTTGGACACTGTCATGTTTTTTCTTTGAAATAAATAACTGAACTGAGGCTTTTTTTTTTTTTTTTTTTTTTTTTAGAAGTCAAGTGTTAGAAACAAGCTTAGGGAATGCTCTAAAGAGATAAATAGCATCTGTAAATAATAAATAGCATTAAGATGTTTACAGATTTTCGAACTCCGGAATTTGATAAAACAGTCATTTTTTCTATATACGCCCTATTAATAAGATGACGTTACAACTTATGGTACTATTTTCTAACTTTGAAAAGTTATAATAAAAATCATGTATAGTATATACGAATAATAATATTCGCACATGATTTTTTTTTATTTTTATATTTTCTCATTAGCTTTATATTTTTATATTTCTCATTAGCTCGAAAGATTGCTGATTGAGTAGATGGATGTATCTATGAAGTTTAAAATAGTATATATAAGAGAATTTCCGTATGGAAATGGTTAATGAAATTAAAAATAAGAATGCACAGTTGGCAAATGATTTTCCAAACGAAGCAGGTCTATCACAAACGTTATAAAAATTGTTATGATTTGCCCTTGAACTTATGAGGTTAAGAGAGGAACTGATAGTAAGTATACCATAGATATAGATGGATTTCTTATTTCTTAGGTTTTGAAAGGGTCAATCCATTTCGAATCACCCAGTCTGTGTTCCTCAACATTTTTTATTTTCCTGATTCTTTTATCAGGGATTCCCTATGGGTTATTCTTAATAGTATACTGTTGAGTGGCAGATGGAATCGAAGAAAGCATTTTTGCAAAAAACGCTGCAGGTATCGTATTAACAACATTATTGTCAAATAAACTAGTAACTAATCAGTATAGCGTCGGTAATGATCTGGATGTCAGGTTGGCATTTGCTCACCTTGGTATTCCTATTCAGGTAATAATTCTTTAACGTCACCTGTTTCCAAGACTTATTAAACCAAATGAGATCCAAAATGTCCTTATTTGACTAAGTTTTTTGTATTGACCCCTCTGTAACTATTAGTATTCGATGGAAAGATGGGAAACATAATACTTAAGAATACTAAAGCGTAGAAAACCAGGAAACAGTTGAGGCTTTTTAATGTAGGATATTCAGGACCATGGACACGCCTTATTAGCTATTCCTTTAAGTTATAGAACCTCAAGTACACTACTTATGTACACTGGTAAACTGAATTCGGTTGGGTCTGTCCTGATTAGCGATGGCAATACTTCCATGGAACTTTTATATTTCGAGTCAATCCATTTCAAATCACCCAATATAAATATAATTTGCTACCCAACATTTTTTATTTTCCTGATTCTTTTATCATGGATTCCCTGTGGGTAGGCATTAACACAATTTCAATTGAAAAAATTTACAAGCCATATTGTTTATTTGGCAGCCATTTTAAAATGATGATTTAGTGAATTTTATGAAAAAACGGGGTTTGTGGAAAATAATATCAGAATAATTTAAAAAATAGTGTGTTAGGCATGAAATGATCTTTAAAAGGGCATTATTTTAATTTTCCTATGATGCAAGAAAGTCATTCAAGCGCTTTCTCAAAACCTCGGAAAAAAAATTAAAAATCGTTAATTTTTAAAGCCATAAATTTTTAGGAAGGAGAAGAGACTCACAAATAATATTTTATTTCTGTGTTGAGTACTCATAATACTACTAGCAGCATAAGTTTTAGTCTTCAGAATGTACTCTTTTTTTTCTTTACGGCTTTTCAAAAAGGGCTGAAAGTAGGTTCTCTCTAATTTTCATAGTTCAATTTCTGAAAGGGGACTGAATGAAAACAAGTGAAAATTTTTATAAAATGTTCTTTATACTAATAAAAATACCCCAGAAAAAACTTATGTTTGAGATTCAACTATGTTTTGAGTTGTATAGCTTTGATTAAAAAAAAAAAAACGCTACCTTTTAATCAAGCAGGGAGTCTGGTTCAGGACATTCTGAAGAGTTGTCAAGCATACATTTTTCATTTTCAATATCACATAACACGAAAGCTATGAGGAATTTATAATTTGCATTAATTTTTGCTACCTTTATTATTAGCTTTATGTTATAGTGATGCCTGCAAACACATTCTATGAGTTCCTGATGAACCCAGAAGGGCGCACCACTTTGGTCTTAAAGTGCAAAACATAGAGCAACCAATTTTGTGATCTGGATATTTCTGTTTATATATGCTCTAGAGTTCATTTAGTCAGATAAGAATTAACCTTTTCTGCTTCAGCACCTTGACATTGCTAATCAGAGTTGAAACATAATCCTTTTTACCAGGGAATAAGCAACTATTTTCGTCATCTTCGTAAAACTCTTTAACTCAGTCACTAAAAAATAGCTTCACTTATTTTGTTTCCCCGTCTTTTTTTTTAAATATGTGATAAGATATCTTGAGCCTTTACTAGGTGCCTAGTTAACTTTACTATATATTCAGATGCACCAAAGTCCTTAACTATTTTTTTCTTTGACTATGAACTTGGCAATAGACTAAATATTTAAGTTTTATCATCTTTACTAGACACTTTAAATTTTTCTTTCAGTTTAGTGATTAGTATATTGTACTTACTAATAGAAGCTTCTGTAACAGTTCAATTCTGAGTTTCTAAGTCTCTATAGAAAGATTCTTCTAATTTTCGCATGACTGCGCTTTTTATTTATTTATTTATTTATTTTTTGCAAACTGTGTTAAGCCTTGTTATTTTTTCATAAAGGAGACAGTTCCAAAGTTTCACAAATGGATTCCATTTGATGCAACGGATTCTCCTCTACTAATTCAAAAGGGCCAGAAAAAAATTCAGGATTATTCTCAACATCATCTTAAGGCAGTTTTTCTACAAATGTTTTTGATGCTCAAGTTGGACATAGAGCCTGTCCAGGAATTAGTTTAATATATACAGTTTTACTCTTGAAGATAGCAATGAAGATTAGGGGGGAGGGGGTGTCACCACTTGCAGAGACATGTAGGTACATGAAAGATGTAGGCCGAGCAAATATAGAACTCACATTAACTTGTTGCATCATGTGAACTGAAGTGTCAGTTGACATTTGACAATGAGTTTTAAGTTACAAACATACTTGTATCATATTCTTACATATTTTTTTAATTAAAGGACATTTTTAAGTCAAGTATTTCATTTAAATACAGGGTAAGTTGATTATTTTAAAACTCTAAATAATAATTTATAGATTTAACCATCATTGAAATTTGTCAATTAAGATAATTTAAAGACTAAAACTGCTAAATTAGCATTGCACGAGTGTATTAAAAGGTCAGAATGTCCTGGACCAGATACCCTGGTTGATTAAAAAGTAGCCTTTTTGTTGAAATTCAAAGCTCTATAACTCAAAACATAGTTTAGTCTCAGTCATAAGTTTTTATGAGGTATTCTTATCAGTAAAAAGAACATTTTATAAAATTTTCACTTGTTTTCATTCAGCCCCTTTTCATAAATTGACCTATGAAAATCGGAAAAAAACCTTCTTTTGAAGCCATTTTTGAAAAGCCGTTGAGAAAAAATATTACATTCTCAAAACTAAAACTTATGCTACTGGTAGTATTACAAGTACCCAACACAGAAATAAAATATTATTTGTGAGTCTCTTCTCCTTCCTACAAATTTATGGCTTTAAAAATTAACGATTTTTAAATTTTTTTCCGAGGTTTTGAGAAAGCGCTTGAATGACTTTATTGCATGATAGGAAAATTAAAATAATGTCCTTTAAAGGTCATTTCATGCCGAAAACACTAAATTTAAATTATTATTATTTTAAATTATTCTGATATCTTTAAAAATGACTTCGTAATTAAATGTTCCACAAACTCTGTTTTTTCATAAAATTCATTAAATCATCATTTTAAAATGGCTGCCAAATAAAAAATATGGCTTGAAAAGTTTTTTCTATTGAAATTTTGTTAATGCCTGTCCATAGGGAATCCATGATAAAAGAATCAGGAAAATAAAAAATGTTGGTCAATAAATTATATTTATATTGGGTGATTTGAAATATGAAACCCGAAATATGAAAGTTCCATGGAAGTATTGCCATCGCTAATCTGGACAGACCCAACCGAATTCGGTTTGCCAGTGTACATAAGTAGTGTGCTTGAGGTTCTATAATCTAAATGAATCGCTAAGGAGGGGTGTCCATGGTCCTGAATATCCTACATTAAAAAGCCTCTACTTTTTCCTGGTTTTCTACGCTTTAGTATTCTTAACTATTATAGGTCCTATCTTTCCATCGAATTTGTGTCTCCTCCTATTTTCTTGTTTTGTACTTTTACCAAATTATAAACAACCCTTCCTTGGAGTATCCTTCAAATAAATTATTCAGTCAGTTCCCGACTCTCAACTGCTCAACAGCCCGCCTCTTCGACCTTTATACTTGATCTTGTAGAAGTATTGCATTCCTACCTTCCTTTCTTGTCCACTTCACCATCATCTAGATTTTTCCCCTTCTTTATATCCGCAGTGATTTCACCCTTCACAAATTGAAAACTCACTATTTTAGAAAATTCTTTATCGTTGAGGAATGTATTTCATTATTTTAATTTAAGTTGTAAAATATTTTAGCTTTTTGCAGTTTTTGTTTTATTTGCATTATTATTCATGTTATCATAAAAGAAAATTTTCTTGATATAAAAGATTTTTTTTTTCATTTGCTTAATTTCTATTAGTTTACCATTGATTACTAATAGTTATGGTTTTCTACGCTTTAGTATTCTTAAGTATTATGTTTCCCCTCTTTCCATCGAATACTAATAGTTACAGAAGGGTTCAATACAAAAAACATTTTTGAGTCGCATTAAAATTAGCCAAATAAGGGCATTTTGGATCTCATTTGGTTTTATAAGTCTTTGAGACAGATAGCGTTAAAGAATTATTACGTGAATAGGAATACCATGGTGAGCAAATGCCAACGTGACATCCAAACCATTACCGACGCTATACTGATTAGTTACTAGTTTATTTGACAATAATGTTGTTAGTACGATACCCGCAGCGTTTTTTGCAAAAGTGCTTTCTTCGATTCCATCTGGCACTCAACAGTATACAATTAACAAATCACTGATTATATATCAAGGGATTATTCGCATACTAGCGTTTTTTTTTTTATTTAGAAATTAGGACAATCCACTGGTCTCCCAACTTGCTTCCTTCTCCATCCCTGATAATCCTCCAAGGCCTCTGAAAAGAAGATGGCCTAGAGACATTTTAGTGTAGATTTTATTGAAGTACTACTAGTGAGTAGTTCTTCACAAGTTATTTACATGCCGTTGTATTCACTGTCAACACATTTACTCGTTGTATATTATTTTTTACAGTTGTAAATATCAATAAATGAAAAAAAAAAAAGAGATATTAGGATGCAATTAGACTAGATTAATCTGTGTTTTGTTATGTTTTAGCAGATTTATACATACATTGACGACTCATTCTATCAACAAAGTTCCTTACGACATATGATATATAATTGAATTCATTTTTTAAATTAATATTACAATCTACCTCACTTATAAGTGTAAGTAATATGTAAAACAATGAATCCATGCACATCATAAAATATAATTAATGAATAAATAGCTTCGCTGTCATAGTTATCAGTTTACTCGTATCCTAGAATCTAGGGACAATCTATTAATGAAAACACTTTTGACTACCTTACAACTCCAATGTGTGTCAAAAGTCGCGAGGTTAGATGCTGTCCTATTTTACCCCAGGTCGTTGACATTTGGACTCAAATCAATGCTGATGGAATACCCGAAACGGGGAATTATGAAATTATAAGGATTTGACACCGTTTATGAAGGTGCGTTTCCAACAGTCATTCATCACGCATCCCTTAGGTTTGTTTTTATTTTATAATATTATTGCGTTTATCTATTTACGTAAAATGTCATATTCCGTATTCTATTTATAAGTTGTGTTATATACTAAATCGTAGTTTAAGCCGACTATCTTGATAGTGCTAACTGTCCTAATAATTAAAACAACAAAAAAACTGTTTAAAGTCATTTCCTAAAAAATATAAACCTAGTTGAAAACTCAGAACCCATGAAATGTTTTGAGTCCAGTAGTTTGTATTGAAGTATTTGTTTCGAGACAAAAGCTATCAAGTGAGTACTGCGATCACAATCCAAGACCAATACGATCAAAATCCACTAGGATCTTTAACTTACCAATTTGTTTGTTTGTTTATTTCGTTTATCGTCACTTTATGCTGCTATGGCTAATCGGAACTTACCAATTTTATAGAGTATGTGTCTCCCCACGGTGAAGCGAATTCTCAGCTGAAGTTACAGAAATAAATTTTCAACCTATAGCCTATACTTGAGTTCCGGGCCCTAGTTATAAGTCCAGTCCTTACCCACTACGCTGTTTTGCAAATTTTGAGCATAGCTATAGAACTAAAAATGTTTTGGGGTTTTAATTAGTTTGGTTGTGGAATGGTTATTTTATGAGCCATTAAACTTATTTATTCCCGATATTAAACTTTGTTTCAGGGATTTCAAAAAATACATATTAAAATATCTATTCAAGAGGAACAGTTTATACAAAAATGTAATACGATTATTACGCTTTGGATCATGCAACCAATGCACAGATTTATAATCAAAATTATTTTTTGACTTTTCGATTTGATGTTTATTAAAAAGCAGTATAGATTCATAGTATTGTATTTAAACTAGTCATACGGTTAACATTATATTTTAAATCCGCGGTTGTAAACGTTCTGGGATCTCTCTAGAGAAAAGTTTTACGCGGAAGTGTTTATTTCGGGCCTTAGCCGCCTCTTCCTATAATTGCCCTGTAGGCAGTATAGCGTGTTCGAATATTGTGGCACCATGTCTCATTATTTTGTGCATTGTAGGTGTCGTACGTTCATATTTTTTTTGACATCCTTGCTTGCCATTTCCTTATTGGTATTTTATATGATAAGTGAAGCAAAGATTCATAAAATTTGATCCTTGGATATAGAACCGACAGTCTAAATTTAAGGGATTCTAGTTCTCTATAATTTTTTAATTAAAGTTATTAAAATATTTTGACGCTCACCCGCACATATATCTCTTCATTGTCGATCCCGTGTTTGAGGCAGCATTGCAAACCTTTGTATCAATCATTGTTTGGTTTATTTGGAGACCTCCACCAAAAGCTTTCGATATTACAGTTTTTCTTATTTGATCACCTACATAGCCGACTTCTTCAATTGTTGTATCTTTTTTTTTGCGGGTAAGGCGTATTCGGATTGGATGGAAGTATCTTGTAGATTATGGTAGAGGTTTTGACCAAAAGATCTTCTGGCCGCCAGTATAGCAAATGAGCCGTAGCAGTAGAAATGGACTCTGAAAGATATTTGCGTCACAATCTGTTCTATTTTGAAATGTTTGTTTAAATGTTTGCTGTTGCGATCCCTCACAACCCGATTTTTAATACAACTCTAAATTACTTCTTTCATCTTCATTTAAAATTTCTTATACTTCATTTAATAACTGACATAAGCATGTGGAAGTGTGATCTAGGAGGTCTTGCAGGTTAGTTTCAAAAAATCTTTCAGTAAATATTATCGACTTTTTTTTTGTTTGCTTTTGCTTTAGAAGTGAGTAAAATGGATTAACATTCTTATTGGTTGCATAAAGTACTTCTTACTGTTTTTTTTTGTCACATCAGCTACTGCAAAAATTGATCATGCTTTTGATGGAGTGTGCTTTATGATTGTATCTGTTTAAGTTGAAGTAACTCATGCTTTGCTATTTAAAAAAGAATAGTTTTTTATCATCATAGACTCGTCGCTACACATTTGGACAGCTAAATCTAACCGATCAAAAGGCATTTGTAATATGATTATCTACTTTTTACTTTTCAGGTTGGGAGAGTTACGGTGGTATTGAACCATACATCATTTTTCCTTATAAAATGTACTTCCTTGCTATAAGCATTTCATCTACATTTAAATTGAAACTAAAACGTTTTAAAAGCTTAATTTAAGTAATATAGTTGGTTTTTCGAACATTTGTAATATGTTTTTGATGATCTTTTAAAACCACGAATTTTTCATTAATGTTCTTCTTAAACATTAAAAAAAGAAAAGAATTCTTTAGAACATCTTAGTCTGATTTTTATTAATTTTCATAACCTTAACTTGGTACTGTGAAATAAAATTAAAATAAGTTTTGAAAAAAGATTTTTTTCTTGTTAGTTAAAGCATATGTATATATATATATATATATATATATATTTCGAAAACGCATATTTAGGTGGAACTAAAGGAGCTAACTTTTACGTTGCATTGAAAATCTTAAGTTAACATGGCTGAACAGGTGTACTAAAACACCTTTAAAAATAGAGTTAAAGATGAAAACGATTTTTAGTTCAAATATAACGTACATGATCGGAAATTCCACTTTATCAATTACAATTCAGAAAATAATTACTCTGTATTAAAGTACATACCTCCCTCTTAAATATTCATTTCGGTCATCATTAGATATATTAACACACAAACTCAGAAAACTTTTTTTTTTGTCTCAGCTCAAATTCACCGAGTGGCTAAGTTTCGATTCTTTTGGTTAGAAGGAGTGTTGGGCTTTATTTAAATGGTTATTTATTGATGTAATATTTATTAAACTTTTTTAATTTACAGTTGAATACTAATTTTAAAGGAACCTCTTGAAATTAACTTTTGATCGACAGTTTGCGATAAATACAAATACTCTGTGAGACGGTGGACCACAAATATAAAAGGGACTGCCATGAGGAAGTAATTCCCCACCGCTTGGTCACATTTGAAATAGAAATGAATCCTCCCAGGCTACAAGGAGTATAGATATATTCCTCACTGGGCATGGAAGTTTTCACATTAGGCTTTATGTAGGACATTCGCTCTGTGGTAGCTGTGTTCTAAGGGAGACCGCTGAACACATTATCGCCGTTATGGAGACCCTAGGCTCAGAGGAGTTTTCACAGAAATACTTTCTTCCCGAGTCCGAATAAAAGAGGAAATTAATTGACATTATAAAGTGTTAACACTTCTTAAAATTGTGTCGCTAGTGGAGAAGACTTAGGAAGAGTAAGTTATATAACTTAGTTTGGTTGTCGATAAAGTTGTAAACAGTGTTTTTTATAGGGTTTTTGAATAATTAGTTTATTTTTATGTTATGTTAAAGGCAATTAAAAAAATATTACCAAGAAACAGGGAACCAATTTTCCTAAAATAGCTCACAAAATATTATTATCTGTTCAATTACAACAGACAGAAATATAACAAGAGGTCGATTTATATCACCCCTCCTAAAAAAAAAATCTTTCTTTACTCTGGAAATGATTCTATCTTTACTTAGATGTTTATTATCCGTGATTTTCGTCTAATGTCTTGTTACGAATTAAAATTATTTCGGAACAAGGCTCTATCATTTATAAAATGGTTACGAAAGACTGAGTGTTTTCACATTGTTCACACCTACAGTGGTTTAAAGATTTTTGAGAGAGCGACTTCATCCTTGAATATAAGGAGTTTTGCGACTTAATTTAGACTTAATTCCTAGATGAAAATATTTTGTGAGGTTTGGTGAAAGAAAATCCCAGAAATATTTGAAAATGCAGAGAAAAATCGGATATCCCTGACCACCTCAAGTATATTATATGAGTTTAAGCCTTGAACGAACTCAAAAATAAATCATAGTTATGAAAATGTTTGCCATTATGAAATTGTTTGAGCTTGATTATGAGTCTGCCTCAACCTACCTTTTTTCCAGACTTCTATCCTACCAACTTCTATTTTTATTATGACATATTTCACTTTTTATATATATATAAAAAAAAAAAATATTGATCTAACGTCGATTGAAGTCAGAAATGATCGAAATTCCATTCAGAGAAACAGATTGGCAGAAATGTAATTAAAGGAACGAAGCTTATTTTGATTAATAAAATTTTTTTCTAATAATTTATTTTATTATTTCTTTTTTAAACATATAAATCTCTATTCATTTCTGACCGACCTGATTGTTCTCGAAAGCCATATTCGCAGGTCTGCATTCAATTAATGTGACAGGGTTGTGAAAGGAATGCAAAGCTCGATTCACATAAACTTTGAGTACTTAACCGAATTCAGATGGTTATCTAGGATCGTTAAGGTCTTGTACAAAGTGCCGTTTCCAGCATAGCAATTTGTATGAATCTTCTTTTTTTCTCTTAGCTATATCCTCACGACGGCAGTGTCCTTGAAATGATAATAGTAACTGTGTGGTCGTGCTATGACCTTTAGCGGCGCATCTGCAGAGTTCAAAACAAGAGATGACCCAGCCGACTCAAATGACCTTGTACCATTTGTGAGGAATTCTCCATTTGGCATTGCCGATATAGTAGTAGTTGGTTATAGTGATGGATTATTAAAGTTGGAGAAAATTCCATAGATGGAAATATAGATCAATAAATCTCATTTATTAATTTTAAAGCTTTTTAGTTGCTCACTACAAAAGTAACTTACACTCATCACATTTCAGTGCACTTTAAAATAGGCGGACACTTGGTTAAACGTTTCGGTAGATTTTTTTTTTTTCTAGCAATGCCGCGATTGCTACCATAAATAAGGTTAAATAAATGCAACCGATCTACATACAACTTGGACGTTTACTATTATCTCGTATCGATTTAAAAAGTAGACTGTCCTAACGTACATAAGATTTAAAAGAGGGATATATGCTTTATTGAAACAATTAAGAATTAACATAGTGCTGCCCAACTTTATTGGGTTGCTATAAACACAGCATACTCATCTATCCAATTAAAGACAACACTGTAATTTATAATTTAGTTATAATTATATAATATACTACTTAATATTACCTAATACTAGACAAACTAATAACATTTTTTTTTTTTTTTCTTTTTCCCCCTTTTTTTTTTTTTTTTCTTTTTTTTTTCCTTTTTCGTTTCTTTTCCTCTTTCACTGTATTCTTTCATTTTATGTTATCCCCCCCCTCTAATATTCACATATCTACCACACATTCATATACATAAATGCACATTTAATAACTGTACATTGCAATGGGCCATCCTATGCACCATGTATGTGGTGGTGAATAATTCCCAGGGAGTCTAATATTATATTTTCGGCCATTATCGGTATATCCCTCACCTCCACGCCAAGGTCCTCCAAAAAGCTCCTTGTTTTTTTCCGGGATGACTCCGCGAGACCCAAACCATAATCCTTTCACGGAGAAATCTCTATTTCCGAATGTCTCGCGGAATTTCTCTTTGAGGAAAGGGATACATTTTTCATAAATATCCATTTTCTCCCTTTCTACTTCACCTGATTGATCGAGGTTATTATTTTCATACCTTACAGTAGGATCCACTATGAGCGCTGTCCGTCCGTTCTTCGGAAACGCGACAATATCCGCATACCTCGTGGACCCGTTGGTATCGATGCAGTATACCTCGTCAAAGCAGGTAAAGCCTTTATTCTTGAGGAAAGATAAGGAAAAAAAAAAAAAAAAAAAAAAGAATGAACTCATGAGATTAACTAAATGGAGTCAGAAATAAACTAATTCAGAAGTTGTTATGAAATAAACGTTAGTTGAAGGAGTTCTAAAAAGAGCGAAAATCTCTATCCTGGTTTTCTTCACATTGACACACTTAATGTATCAGGTGGTACAGGGTATTATTTTTGTTATATTTGGATATAAATTTCGATAACAGGGCGTATATCTATATAATTATTTAAAAGTACATGCAAATTTTCGTTTGTGATCACTAACCACAAAAACTACTGGACCAATCTGTACCAAATTTTAACTACATCATTTTTATAGTTTTAGGGAGATTAAGCTATTATACAATTAACTGATTACTAATTAATTTATAAACAACAAAGTGATAATATATGGAGTGAAATTTCAAAATTGGCCGATACGTGGGGAGCGCCATTAAACATGGAAGGTTACGAAGGTACGGTGTTATATTGAACTTGATGTTAATAATAAAAATTACGTATTTTCAAATTAATTTTTATTAAAAAAGATATAAAAATGTGGTACGACATGTCTCGGTTAAGTTTGAAAATTTACCGATATATCATTGATAATACACTAAATGTTCTCAGTCCATCTGGATTAATTGCTTATTCATTAAAATTAAAAAAAAAAACTGGATTTCCAATTATGCTTTTACGCACTCTTCTACCACCGTACAGCTACGGTCGAAAAGGTCATTGAAGGTATAATTCTCAATGGAACAGCTAATGAAATACTCATCTATATTTCTAGAATTCCAATAATTCCTACTAATCTACAATATCAATTCATCAACAATCCCATAACATAGGGAGATAAAACTTGAATTGTAGTTTATTCGGGTGTCTAATAAATTTATTTTTTTCTTTTTCATGCTTTCTACAAATTTTTTATTGATAGATAAATAAAACTTCAATTATTAGTTTAAATTATCTTATAGAGCGGGCGAAGCCGCGACAGGGAATGCAAGTAATTATAATAAAATAATAATAACTTATAATGGTCTAAGACTTGATACTTACAAAATATAAAAACGGAACACACATTGACATATTTTATTATATTATATGAATATAAATATAAAAAGGTGAAGTTAGTACTTCTGCGGTGGCCCATCAAGAAATGAATTCCAATATATACTTATGATGTATGATAGAGATGTGACGTCGGAAAGTGAAAAGCCCTTTAGGTAATTACTTATGAAATCTGAATGGGTTTCACAAGCTCATAAAAAGCGCTTGGTAGATACGTCATGGAGCTTTCTTAACGTATTCCATATTTTATGAATTATGTCAGAAGAATCTTAACTATTCAGAAATATACTACAATAATATATTTTATTGTCTATCGTTCGATATGATATATCTGTGTGTAAAATACTATATAATTTTTAATAATTTCAATCATTGTGTAACACAAATTTATCAATTATTACCAATGGCTTTTCCGAAGTGGATAAAATGGATTTAGAGTTATAAAGCATATGTATTTATTTTTTTATTATTAATTTATTTTATAACTTTACGTTTTTAACGTACCTGCATAAATAACTGTACAATCAGTAATTGAGCTGCGATACAATGCTAATAGCATTATCATAAATTAAGGAACAGAGCCCGTTGGTGCATCCTCCTTACCTTCTTATTCTCTCTGAAGTATTAAGTATATATAACAGTTGTAATAAAAAATTCTGGGTTTTCCGTATTGTAACTAAAGATATGTCCCAGTTAGGCCACTGAATAAGTTTTTGGTATTGATTGGTTATCTATAAACAAACAGGAGGCAAGTGAATGTCATTGCTTCATGTCGTAATGTGAATGCAATATGTTATGATTGGTCATGATTATTTTCAATTTCGCAACTCCCAACAGTACTGTATTTTGTTCAAAATTTATTGTAACGGTATGGGGCCTGGGTGTCTCGGGTCATGAGAAAATTTAGCAGTTAATATATTACAGTCTGTCTAAATTGATGCTTAGGTGACATTTAAAAATGCTCCAATAGCTTAATTTTCTAGTTCCAATTCAGTTTGTTGTTACCTTTTTATAGTTCTTAATTAGTATGTTATATATTAGTCGAGACGGTGGTTGTCGGTTCGTTTCTTCTTCTCTAATAAGGTATTTTATATAATGTGGGAAGCAAGGTAAGCATATGGCTTAACGAAGTCTCTTTAAGTCTTTAATGAAGACCATGCACCTTCATGAATTGTTGATGTAAAGAAATCAACTGCCTCTTTTTTCTAAAATTAAGTTATCAGTGCTTTGTGATCACTCAGCTTTGCATCAAGGTCTTCGTTGAATTGATTCCAGTTCAACTATGGATTAGAGACATTTTTCTCTTTATATAATAATAATTCAGGGCATGTTAGATTTACCGGTGAACGACCTGAGCCGATGTTTGTTAGCTGTTGAGCAGCAGTTCTGAGGCTTCTACCTCCTGAAGGACACAGTTAAAAATTTATGTTTTACATGATTGTTCCTTTGTAGGAACGTGTATTTGTAAAATATTTAGAAATATTTGTCTAATAATGTACAAAGGTGAAGAGTAAATAGAGGCTAGTGTTATGGTCTAATGTTATGTCTTTACGTTTTTAAACGTTGTTTGTATCCGTACAGCTGAGTCTTGTGTATAGAATAATTTTATTAGTATTGCTGTTCGTCCGTGAGTTTTATCATCTTAGTGGTGTGTCTATTAAATTAGGTATTATGTTTATTGATGTGAAATGGGTGACCCCTCACCTGATATATCTGAATAGCTTATGTACGTCACCTGAAATACTTAATAGTGAAACTACGTTTGCCAGTCTGGAACCGATTCATCAGGTTCTATGGGCATATATCATACGGCGATATTCTGATTTTCCTGATAATTTAAAAGGGGCTGTTTCACTCTGGAGGACGCTGACAGAGAAGGAAGGCCGCGAACAGCTTTGTGACAAGAGACAGGACATGATTTTTCTATTATGATGTGTCGACCCATTACTTGTTTTACATTGATATTATCAAAATTATCAATCAGAATTATCAAAATCTCTCCGCTCAGTTTTGGATGATTTCGTAATTTTAGAATTGCTCGATACTTTTACTAGCATTTTTTTTTTTTTTTAATACAATTATCTGATTAACATATATCGCAGAAACAACTGTGTAAGGATAGTACACTCCTGTAAGAGTGTAGAAACACTTAAGGACTCAACTCTGGTTATATTAAATATCACTAGCTCAATAATGAGTTGACTCTTCCGCCATCTTAAAACAGTTAAATATTCTATTATTTCAAAACAGTGTCTTTGTAAGGACAACAATGGTGTAAGTTATCCAAAAAAACGTTAAATATTTCAACATCCTTTTTACGTATATTTTTATAAGTGTAAAATATAAAATATAAATATTTCAACACTGTTTTACAGATCTGCCAGGATCTTACGATTTTTTGAGGCCGAAGGACATCCTTGGTCACTCTCTCCTTCCACAATTAGAATTAGTCTTCGTCCTTACGGATGCTGTTTTAAGATGGCGGAATTTTATTAGTTTTTCGCCCTGAAGGATGTTGAAATATTTAATGGTTTCTAGGTTATCCGAAGTATAACTTCCGCCATTGTCCTCCTTATAAGGACACTGTTTTGAAATATTGTAATATTTAACTGTTTTGAGTAAATTGGTACGATATAGAACCGTGGCGTTGGGAGTTCGGGGTGGGATTAAGAGATGGCTCCTGCTATTAGGACACTGTTTTACATATCTGCCAGGATCTGACGATTTTTTGAGGCCGAAGGACATCCTTGGCCACTCTCTCCTTCCACAATTAGAATTAGTTTTCGTCCTTAAGGATGCTGTTTTAAGATGGTGGAATTTTATTAGTTTTTCGCCCTTAAGGTGGGGTTCCGCATGGAGCAGCCAGCCGCAGGAGCTGCGCCTGCCAGACGCCGGGGCCGGAGGCGAGGAACTGCTTCAGTTGGTTTTAATAGAACTGTTGCAAGAGGCAAGAGGCAGCAGCTGCCGCCAGCAAATTGAGAAGTTGAGCAGCTGCCGTCGGACTGGTCTAGGTACCAGTCCAGACGCGCTACTTCGCGTCTGTGGTATGCAAACCCACATCACCAAAGTTTCTTGTACCATTTTAAATTGTATATGTATATGTATATATGGTATTTTAAAAAAACAATTCTTAAAAATACATTACAGAACACAGTTTTTAGGTTTTGTTATATTAAATATACATTTGTAAATAATTTGATACAACCTCAGGTTGAAATAACACAATTTATTTATATATAAATATCTTTTACATAATTATGCTATATCTTACATGATAAAAATTATTTAACGAAAAGAGGGTTGTCTATAAAATGTTCATTGGACAAAACACTAATAAAGAAACTGGAACTTTATACATCATCTGAAAAAACAATAAAATTGTGGTTCCAGCGAGTTTTCTAAATTGTCTTTCTATATATTGTGAAATCAACAAAGGGAACACGTGGAATTCACTGCAATGGAGACTTCCAAGTATTGGTTTGTTTTTTGGTCTTTCTGCAATTTGCAAGATTTCAGGTCTTCCCACAGTATGTTAGTTTTCATAATACGCCTCGTTGAACTCCCGTTTATTAAACAGTTTTATTAAAAACTGCTCATTTTAATACGTCAGATAAATAGTAATATAGAGAAATTATAAAATCTAATTGAATGAAGTTCAGCCGAAAAAACTTCTTGAATTTCTCCTCGTCGTTCTGGAGGTGCGAAAACCTCCAACAAGAGAACAATGCGCAAAACAATCAACGAAGAGAGAAAACCTTCTTCTCTTCTTCGGGAATATATAGGTTCAATTGATCTGTTCATAACTTGGAACTCCTCTTCCTCCATCAACAATCACAACACCAGTTTTCTTCTCAATATACTCCGCTGAAGCCAGAATACGAACTGATGAACTTCCAGCCGCAGCGGCTGGCTGCTCCATGCGGAACCTCACCTTTAAGGATGCTATTTTAACGGTTTCTAAGTTATCCTCCAGGATACTGTTTTAAAATATTTAACGATTTTATTATGGTGGAAGGATAACCTCTGCCATTGTTGTCATGTTGTCTGCCATTGAAATATTCGAATAATTAACCTTTTTTTAAGATGGCGGAAGGATATTCCGACTTACTTAACGCATTCTACGGGAGGCTGGAGATAGTTTTTCAACGCTAACGAACCCTTCCCGTTTACTCTTTTTGCTAAAAAGGTAATCCGACCAACCTTGCTGTATAAGGATAGTTGCACAAACACCGACGTTTACGACCGATATTTTGCCGTTGCTAGGTGCTTGCACACTCACCGGTTTTTTGCCGGTCAAACAATTAGTAGAATTATAATTTTATTTTATTTTATTTCTTCCATCCATTTTATTTTATTCTTTCTTCAACACCACTTAACAATACTACAAGACTGGTTCAAACAATGGAAAATAAAACTGAACTACACTAAATCACAGCACATAACCTTTACACTCAGACAAGACTCTTGTCCACCTGTCTTCATCGACAATCAATCCATACCACAAACAAACGAAATTCATTACTTAGGACTTACATTTGATAGAAGAATGACCTGGAGCCCACACGTAAAACAAAAACGTCTCAGTCTAACCAAGAGATTAAAACTTCTGTATCCAATGCTTCATAAACGGTCGACATTAAAACTCCGACAACGACTGAATACATACACTTACTTACTTAAACCCATATGGACATACGCCACACAAATATACGGGACTGCAAAAAATACACACCTTGAAAAAATACAACTATTCCAATCAAAATTACTCAGACTAATTACGAAATCACCTTGGTACGTTTCAAACCACACACTTAACACTGATTTAGAAATACCCACAGTAAAGGAACATGTACATGGCCTTTATAGACGATTTCATGACAGACTTCATGGACATAACAACATACTCATTAATGACATGGCCACGACTGACATACCTGGAAATGCTCTCAGAAGGCTTAAAAGAAGCTGGATGAGAGATTTGCTCAAATAAATCTCTTTAGCCCATGCCAGGAGGAGGTACTATCGAGTGCTAGTCTCCCACACGCATACAAGGCCTGTAGTATTCAATTTCACATCACATTCACTGATTGTTGCCCTAATAACAGGTGTGAATTAAAATATGAAAGAGAAAAAAAAAAAAAAAAAATTTATTCTTGACTTTTCGGCCTAAAACTTTTAAACATTTCTGATTAACAAATTGATATTGTTTCATTTGATTCAGTAACTCAAACAAGTAGTAGCTTTTGTAATTATAGTCCATAAAACAGTAATTATAATGCAGTGGCTAGTGCCGGCAACTAACCGGCATTTTGCCGGCCGTTCAATAGGCGGCGTGTGTGCAAGGTTACTATTTGACATGTCGTTCACTATTGAAATTTGGACGACCGGTAAAAAGCCGGCCGTTCAAAACCGGTGTGTGTGCAACTAGCCTATGGAGCACCATTATTTTCATAGATTGGAAAAAGTACAAATTACAAACTTCAATCCTTCGAAAATGGTATATTGAAAAAATTACAATGCAAAGATTTAAAACTTCGAAAATATATGAGGAATTAAAAGTTTAAAAACTTAAGGATTTTTTAGCCGATAGAAGAGAACAATTTTTCGATACCTTAAAAACTATTTCAAATCCTCTCTACAGCAAAATTTCACCCCCAGGAGAACCAAATCGGTGGCAAAAATTGTTTGAAATTTGAAATTATGGATATAACTTATTTAGTGTGTTAGGCGTATACACATAAATAAACGGTGAGCCCCATCACCTAATTATTACTTTAACTATATTAATTAATAAAAAAATAATGGTAAATCATCTATAAATCCTTAAAATGCTAGAAAGCAGTATGAGGAGAATTTGAAAAAACGTTGTATAAGGTTATTCAAGAAAGGAAAAAAAAGGGGGCTATGATTTGACCAATCCTGCTCGATCCCTCTCGGCTGTTGCGTATAAAAAATTACTCTTCTTTAAAAGTAATACAAACATATAGGTAAGCCGTAAAAAAAAACAACAACATAAGGATATAGACGATTAGCAGGATTAAGCTATTTAATTTGAAAATTTATCTTCTACAGAAAACTGATTCACAGGTAAGCGGAAAAAAAAAAAAAAAAAAAAAAAAAAAATTGGGCAAAAATCATAAAAGTGTTCCGACAAAAATCAGTTATTACATTTAACATGAAAATTTATTTTAAAACGAATCAATAAAAAAGAAATAAAAGAAATGCACGTAACGGAAATTGCAATTTCACCAACGATATTACTACCATTGACGGTGAAGAGGGCCCTTAAATATTTTTCATTTTATTATTTTTTAGCCATAAGTCTCAAGGGGACCAGTTATTTTTTATATGTTTTATTTTAGACTAATTGTTAATTTATGTATTATGATTCTGAATAATGTTACCGATTTAGTTTAATTAAATATTACTATTCATATGTGGCTTTAATAAGACCTTATGTCTCATATCTTGTTGCTAACGAAGAAGATATCACATTTGCAACGAGATAAGAAAGATGAGTTATAACAATGTACATCGTGCGCATAGCAAAGGTACGGTAATGCACATCAAAGGCCAACTTCCCATAGGAGCGCCTCAGCATGTAATAGTTGTGAAGTAACTGTTGAGGACTTTACTCTAAGTAATATTCTTTATTTGAATTTCTCATTTTATCTTCTGTTTACTGTCTGCAATGGCACAACGTTTGGCATGTTAACATTTCAACAATCAAATTGCTGAGCGAATAGGTGGTAAATACCATGTATCTGTAAAGCCAGCATAGAAATTAGATAATTAAAAATCAAATTTCTTAAATCTACAATCGACTTTTAAAATAGGCTGAATTGAACCAGAGCTGTACAATATTGGTTCACTTATATAGAATATGGATATAATCATTCATCTGAACATATATCTAATGCAAATTAAGAAAGCATTTGCAAATTTTTTTTTTTTTTAGAATCTATGTGGCTTATTTAAATTTAGTAGAATTGCCTGATTAGATATTAGCAGTATTACCTTGTCATAGATAATTCATTGGATAATAGGTTAATTGTTATATTATAATCCAAACATTACTTTTATATTGGTATCTTAGATGAGTATTTATTATATTTTTAAATGTCTTTTTTGTCAATCAACAGTGCATAGTAGACTCCTTAACTCGCTTATGTTGTTTATAATAGATTTATATTTATGTTCATTAGAAGATATTCTATTCTTCTCCTACGGTTATTGTTCTTTTGGAACAATATATTTATGTTAGTGGAATGTAAAATCTTTAGTGATAAATATGAATTTTATTTCTAAAACAATAATACATTGTTGAAATTGTGGCTGTCAGAACCTCGCATTTATGTTTATTAAACTTTTTATAATAGTGAGTGATGATGTTAAAAAAAGATTAATGAGTGGCAATAGAGCTTAGTTTGGCCTTACAAATATGATAAGATCAAACCTGCTATCCAAAATGACAAAACTCAGGCTGTACAGATCTCTTATCAGACCCGTTGTGTGCTTTGGTGCAGAGACATGGACACTAAAAGCAGTTGACCTGCAAGCATTAAGGATCTTCAAAAGGAAGATATTTAGGCGCGTGTTTGGCCTTGTATACGCTCAAGGAGCATGGCGAATTAGGAATGACCAGGAAATAGAAGATATTATACGACGCGTCGTGAAAATATAGTACGATTTATAAAATCTAGAAGGATCAGCTGGTTAGGACACCTAGAAAGGATGCCAGACACAAGAATGGCAAAAAAAAGTTTTCCAAGCGACCTTCCCTGGAAAGAGAAGAAGAGGACGCCCTCGTAAGAGCTGGATTGCTGACGTGGAAGAGGACTTGGAAAAGATGGGCGTGACAAACTGAAAAGAAAAGCCTTGGATAGACATTGCTGGGGACTAATTGTCAGGGAGCCCAAAGTTCACCATAGACTGTAGAGCCGAAGAAGAAGAAGAAACTTTTTATAATGAGGGGGTAATGTAGCTCTAGTTTCGGCTAATAAGTATTATCAGTTTTATTTATTTATTTTCAATATATAACACTTTAAAGTATATAATGTTGGATTATGTGAATATATGATTCTTGGATTCTATAATGTAGAAGTATATAAGAGTTGATAGGCAAGCCTCCTATTAATTATTTAATATAAAAGGTTTTAATTTTTTTTTTTTACGACCAGGAACGTGTGTCTCTAAATTCAAAACTCCAGGAATTATGGATACCCTCAAAACTAGACACTGTTGTTTCAGATGTATCTGTAAAGATAAGTAAGCCAAAACAAAAGACAGGGGCTAAATTAGCATAAACAAGGTATCGATTGTACTTAAGGAAGTCTCCCATTACAAGAGCGCGGGCAGAGAGGAAGTACTGTGTAGTGGGTCAAAGTCTGCCTGTACTACTGAGGTTAGATTTTGATTGAAACGGCCCTATTTTTTGTCATATTCAACAGCTGTTCCACACTTATTCATTAGCCCTCAAATACAGCTCACCAAAACGTTCTGACCTCGGAAAGTAATGTTTTCAGTCAGTGTTTTGGATTTTATAATGAGCTTTGCAAGAACGAACGAAGTTTTATCCTGAGCACCAATGTTTTATAAGATTATTTGACAGCTCTACAATACTTTCTAGTCTCGTTTCTAGAATTAGTTCATAACATCTGCTAGAGAGAACCGTCAACATAAGCTAGTTTTAAACAATGGAAGAGTAAGGGGGTGATCTACAGAGAATGATAAATGAATAAAGGATGCAGCTAAAATTATCTATAAGTATAGCAAAATAATATATGATAAAGAAATGTGTATATTTCTTGAAAAATATATTTTAAAAACCCTAATGGTATTCTTACGGACATTTTTAGCTTGAGCAAACACTTGAAATTTTAACCTATTAATATTTAAACTTAGCTTAGACTTATCTCTGGTATTTCTTGAGTTATTGTTAATTCAGATGACGATTTTTCACCCAAAATAAACTCGAGATAAACGAAATTGATTGGTATATAAAATAATATTGAACGAAAGTGATCCTTCTCGTTTTACTACGAATAACATATTTAACGATAAATAACATTTTAAAAATGGATTTAAGAGAAATGACTCATCGCAAAATCTAATATTAAAAACACCTTAAATGAATGATCTAGCATAATAGGTCACGCTGTCGATTCATCAGGCGCCTAAGACGATTATCAAGACCTTCTGGTAGGACAAGGCTGCCGGCCAATGAATTTGAGAATTAAGGATATTGTCTAATGGGGTCATTTTGAATGGCTTATTTATAGCTTGACTTGGTAAATTAAAAATTTAAGACAATGCTATGAGAGGAGGAGATTTTGCTGGATTCTGGTCCTCTCCATGCCTCTGTTACCTAGTGTTTGTACGTACCTATATGCTTCAAGTTGATAAGTCGTCATTACTATTTAATTGGTTTAAATATAAATCTAATGACGCTAATGCATAGAATCTAGTCAAGAGGGCATTCCAATTATTTTGAGTATTTTAACTAGAACTTTGATACAAAAAAGGAGGATAGGTATATTTTAAAAATCAATATTAATAAGATGATACATCCTTTATTATTTATCAAAACTTTTCACGTTCACTTACCTTAGTGCCAGTGCTTGTTACAACCTGAAGTAAAATCCATTAAAACAAGTCCCTGATATTTTATATCACAAGTATAAAAATTTAAAGGTTTAATTAAGTCAGTTGTTCCATTTTATTTTATTCTTTATTTCAGAAAAGAAACTGCTACTCAAAACTCTTAACTAGAATGGTATGTTTACTCGTAAATCAAAAATACATGGTTAAAATAGAACACTGCCTACAAATATTTTTATGATTTTGGGCACGTCATGATGAGATGAATGTTAGATGGATCACCGTTTCTCAATCCGGTGTTTCACCCATAATCTAGCTAGATAGCTGATCCTTAATCTACGACTAGTCCTAATTTACTATACTTCAGGTGACCTTTTTCTTGAAGGATCTCAGCTTAGGGCTATCCTTTGAAACATGGCTTTATTTGGCAGTTGGGACGTAAAGATTATCATGACGAAATAAATTTCTTAAATATCAAAAATTGACCCTTAATCAGTTTTATACTCAAGAAATTAACTTTTAGTTCTAATTTGAAATTTTAAACTATGTAAACTTTTACACAGGAAAAAAATAATTCTGTATTGAATCTTGAACTTGAAATATTATACTGAATGAAAATAATGGAATATTCCGTGATACAGTTTATATTTGATTTCAGTTTCATTGAATAAAATATATTGAACTATACCTCATTATTCTAAAAGAATATACACGTTTCATATGCTAATATTCAAGTTGATAAATAACTATGGTAAGAATGTCTTTGTTTATACAAAGAAGTAATACTTAACTGTAGCATAGTATAATATATTACACTAAAAACAATTATAAATATTTGATTATACGTTTCAGATAGAAATTATGTGATGATTAGGTAGTATTATTATTTTTTGTCAAATTACTGTTCTTTCACCTGTGAATTAGTTATGGAAATTGCACGAATAACGCATAGAGTGCTTACTTAATACTTAATTTAACATTTACTACTTAATAACTTAACCAGTTTAACTTCCACATATTTTCATAAAAGCCCTTTCTTGAAAAGCCACCATTATTGGACAAACTGCTGAAATCGGCCTTAAATTTTAGGCAGTGTTAAATCTATATTTTTCACAAGGTTACTAAGTCCTACGGAATAAATGTAAACAATGTGTGTTACCAAGATGGAGTTTTAGTTTAAAAAAAAAAAAAAAAAAAAAAATGGAATAGGCATCGAAAAATTTAAAATTAAAAGCATGCATTTGTGGAAAAAGTTTTCTGGATCTATTCAGACTGTTCAATTCGATAAATTTATTCAATTAATTGATTTTTCTTGGCTTAAATGATAGAATTGATTTACTTACCTTCTTGGAGAGCGGACGTAATGGAAAATATGTCTATAAAAATTTGATTACTTCTGTTCACTGATATATTTTCTATTTCACACATTTCACGGTTTTAAACGACAACTTTGTCATCCGGACGAAGTAATTTTCTACAGACAAGCCAATGTGAACATTTTAGTTAATTTTAGTTAAACCGCAGAATAACCAAAGCGATGGCAAAAATTATTTTTAATTTGAAATTATAGATAGTTATTTTAGTGTGTAAGGCGTATACACAAGTTATGGAAGTTGATTGATGATGATGATCCTCAAGACGGTTACTAGATTACTTCGTTTATACAAATTCGAATTCACAACCGCTTGTTCTATACAATAGTAAATTTACTAAAGCTCTGTATTTTTCTTACAAATGAATTTTTGAATTTTTATACAAATAGCCTAAAAATACCAGTTATGGGTATACTGTACGGGTTATGGTCATAATAAAAACTAGTTATGGTCATATGGACGAAACACATTATTAATAATTGTTTTTATTATTTTAAATATCACTATTTACACCTATCGAGCGTATGAGGCTATTTAAAAAAAAAGAAAAAAAAAGTATCATTTAATCAAGAACTAAAACTCTGTACACTATATTAATGCTGTTTTAACTTATCAAAAACAACAAACATTTTTTTTAAAAATCAGCAAATTTACTCAATCATCACAATCTATTTCGTAGCCGATCTCTTCGTCGGTTTTCCTGCATGTAAAACAATTAGGGCGTGCAAAATACATGCACCTGAAAGTAAGTGCTTTGGCTCTCATACATTTTGATATACACACATATATACATCTGATACATTTTAAACATCTTTCTTCAATATATTTTTCACAGAACCAAACCAACCACGAATGTCTTTCTCAGACACACAAAAGGTTGCTTCAGAAGTTCTACTGGATATATTTGGATGCAGACCTAAAAAACCTCTTTACCACACCTTACTGGGGATATCGTCTTTAATATGCATTGTTAATTTGAAACTATTGATAATTTTTTTAACGCTCATGAATAAATCGATTGTTTTAGTTTCGGAAATACCATTTTAGAGTACTAATAATCCATTTTTCCAAAAGGTCCTCTTCAGGAGAAAAACGGGGTCTGAAGCCCACTGTGGCTTTCCTATGCCCTTTACTCTTCGAGCGGTCATTCTTGGGGTTGTGTACATGCTATAATAAAAGAAAGTAATAACATAGGCACTAGGTATGTTAAATAAGAAAAAGATCCATTTTAAAATGTATTATAAAAATATTTTGAAATTAAATCTTAGATATTTTTAAACCGGTTGCGGTTAGTTGAAAATAATAATTGTTTAAAGTGAAAAAATGAAAAACAAAGGGGTCTGAATAAAAGCAGAAATTGAAATCAAAAGATACTTATCTTTAAAAGCTAAAATCGGCGAAGAATTCGAAAGCAATTCCTTATTCATTTTCACTGGTAAAATCACGCGTACTACACACCTGATGTATTCCACAACACTGATTCGGGAAAATATTTACTAATTCAAATGGAAATGGATAATGGTGAGGGGTTCACTAGTAAGGTAGTCGTATGCTTTTCCCAGAAACATCTCTTGAAGGGCCCTGAAAAATAAAACAAACAATGGCTTATTTATTTTTTTAAATGTTAAAAGCCTGCCTATAACTAGTGAGGTGACCATAACTAGTGATTTAGTCTCTATTTAAGTATTTATAGGACTCCATTCAAAATAAATAAACGCCTAAAAATCATTCGAATACTTTCACCATGTTTCGATCTGCAATGCGGGTCTGACTAAGATTCTTGAACAGGCGTAGTCGAATTTATCTTTAAAGTATATTGTTTTTCAGTAACGCCTTTCTGATAAAGTGTTAGTCCAAACATTACTTTTCCTGGCTGATGTAAACTTATTTTGGAGTAGGTATTTTTTTTTTTTTTTTTTTTTTTTTGCTATCCAATTTTCAACATCTTCACTCCTAATTACAATTATTACTATTTCCATTTGTAAAAATTATAAATAAAAGGCTACAAGAAGAAAAAGGATTTGGTGCATGATCTTCACGGTTACAGTTAGGACTAGGTTGCTCTGGCCACTGACCTCTTCGACGCCTGCTATGACTTACAAATCAGTGACCTACCTAGCACATCATTGAGCTCTTAATCACTGCTAAAATAGATTAAAATAATATAAATAAATTTAATAATAAAATTTAAAACGTATGATATTTTGCTGATATACCCCATCAATTTTCTTATTTTTTAAAAATGATTATTATATAATTTACGAAATACAGTTAACTACTTCACTTGTTTTTAAAGCACCTACCCATTGGTAGCACTTATAAAGGTTCTTTATTATGAAGTTTTATCTTAGAAGGTCCCGAAGCTATCTTCTTTTCAGGTGCTTCGGAGGATTATCTGGAATGGAATGAGAAGCAAGTTGTGATACTAATGGATTTGAATGGTTGTGGAGTTATTTAGTTTTTAAGATTGCTTTTTGTACTATTGCTGACGAGTTTTCATACATATTTTCTCATTTTATTCCACAACGCCATCGTTCACCTTTACTTATTTTTTCTTTGGTTTGAGACTCAAATTAGTATAACGTGAAAACGCTGTCACATTGGCATTGACCGGGAAATGGAAGAATAGAATGAGGAAGCTTATTTTGAAAAGGATGACCAGGACGTCTCTAACCTTTGTACCGGACCTTTCACTGGTGACCTCCACACCGGCTTCAGACATGAAATGCCAATTGCAAAACTCTGGGCTCCTAGTCGCATCCTAGGACAATACGCATAGTAATAAACTGATTCTAAGAAACTTTTTCTATTTATGCTCTGTTATACAATGTTGCAGTTACAATTTCTCATTACGGCTGTAAACTGTATAAGGATGTCAATTTATAACATCTAGTGAATATTTATGCTACATTTTTATGTTCTGTTTACGACTATACAATAACACAATATGTACATTAACAAAACTGTGAATTTAATTACAGGTAATTGACTTGTGAAGCAACTATCAATCGAGCCACTCCAATAAAACATTTATATTAGTAGATACTAAGGCCATCTTCTTTTCAAATGCCATGGAGGATTATTAGGAATAAAATTATCCAGTATTTCACATAATTTTTAAGTCTCTGACTATATGCTAATTTTGTTTTACAAAATATATAAATGATATAAATACTATAAAAAATACAACTACAGAAATAATGCTTTTTTTTTTTTTAATTTTATTATTTATTTTTTATTTTATTTTTTTTTTTATTTTTATTTTTTTTTTTTTTTTATTTTTTATTTTTTTATTTTCACATCACATTCACTGATTGTTACCCTAATAACAGGTGTGAATTAAAATCTGAAAGAGAAAAAAAAAAAAAAAAAAAAATTCTTTATAATTCAATAAATAGAATCTAGTAGAACCTCTTTAAATCTATGTGATCTGAACCAATCCTAGCCGATACCCCATTAATTGAATGATTAATTTAACAAACTCCTTTCAAAGATTTTTCCATGGCATTCCCTCAGAATAATGTGGCTGTGTGTTAATGTTGCTTTTTACCTAACTACCGTCACAAGTACTTTCTTGCTTTCTTAGTATATCTGATTAACAAGAAAAAGGTTATAAATTTGTTCAATGTTTTAAGAAGATGCAGTCATGCGCGAAATGAAACACAACGAAGTTATTAAAATAAAATAATGGACTGCCAACTTTTCTGTCTTTTATGCAATCCTTCTTCTGGGTGGTAAATAACAATAATCAGAATATGACGAAGAAGGGTAATATATAAAATATTATATCAATATAATATTTTAGTATTATACTATAATGATATATTATTACTTTATTTTATTATTAATAAAATATCTTGTTTTCCTTTTTAGTTTGTTTTTTTCCGATTTGTTTTATTTTTTTTTCTACTCAAGGAGAAAACAATTTAACTAAATAAAAGTAGTCGTGTTGATATTATGGCCATACTGTTTAGGATACTTTGTATACATTTTATTAACTATCATAAAAAGGTCCTTTTAACAGGATGTATGTATGTATATATATAGAAATTATATTAATAACTATTCTACAATATTCGGGTTATAGGTCCTCCTTTATATTTAACAATATTTTGTTTAAAAAATATAAGCTTTATTACATTTTTATTTATCTATTTCTGTTTCGACCTCTTTTTTAATGGGGTCCTCTTCAGAATAAAAATTGGCACCCCGAAACTCCATGCCAGTAAACCCACCGACTCCTGCAGCACGTACTTGCCAGCTCAGATGACCACAGTGTCTTTTTTTGAGAGGAAAACAAAATATATATATATATATATATATATATATTATATATATATATATATATATATATATATATATATATATAAAATAGATAAATAAAAATGTAATAAAGCATATATTTTTTAAACAAAATATTGTTAAATATAAAGGAGGATCTATAACCGAAATATTGTAGAATAGTTATTTATTTATATATATATATATATATATATATATATATATTTATATATATATATATATTATTTTTTTCATTATTCCTGGGTTTCTGGATTCGAAAAACTGATTTTCGATCAAGAAGCTCTTTCATTACCAGAAAACAGAAATGCAATTGCAAATCAGACATTATTACAACTTAATTATGTATATAAGTACATAAATTAATCTCACTTGAAAATATAAACATTACCTAACTAATTTAATCCTATAAACTACAAAAACCTTACTTACATATGCAGACAGCATCATTATTGTCAGAAAATATTCATTATGTTTCACTTTATCATTTTAAAAGTATTAGCTGAGACTCTGTATTTTACAATACCATTTACAACTATTCAAAGTATATACATCAAGTAAATGTGTTAACTATTACAATAACATGACAAAACTTGAAAGGAACTACTCATTAGTAGCACTTCAATAAAAATTCTACACTAGAAGGTCTCTGGGCCATCTTCTTTTCAGACGCCTCGGAAGATTATCGGGAATGGTGTGGGGAGTTAGTTGAGAAATATGGGATTGGAGTGTTTAGGAGGCAATGAAGGGATCTTTGTTTACTGATAGCACATATGTGTCATCAGCATAAGTGGTAAGTACAGTGGTAGGATGTGTTTGGGATGTAAGCTGTATACACCGTGTAGAGATGAGGCCTAGGCTTTAGAAATTTAATCGTAAGTTTATAATTTGTTTTCTGAATTACAATCTGGCCCTAGGGGTTCCTCTCCGACATTATTGCATTAATCATATCTAACGGTACCACAACTAGACTTCTATTTGTGCACCACTTCTACTTGTTGTTTTTTTCTATTCATGACGTCAATCGCTTCAACTGCATTTTTCAGTGTCTAACTAATCAAACATCTTTTTTAACGAATCCCACAAAGTATTTTTAGGAATGTTAAATTTCTCTAACGAGACACCACGCTTTTTTTTTTCTTACATCCATACTCATATATACAATCGAAATCATGAGTATATCCCAATTTAAATTGAATCTGAACATTAAAGATTCGTAATTTCTTGATAGAAAATAATTTTTGAAATTAAGAAATTATCCAAGACGTTAGATTGACTTTCTTACCCATTCTGACTTTTCTTGGGAATGTAATCAATCATTCTATGCTTCAGCCATCTGCCAGCTGTAAAGACACAGGAGGGGGAAAATAATTTTGATCTTGAGATTGGTTAGTTAATGCGAATGCCGCTTGTTTCGATGCTGGTTAATTAGGGGTTACTGTATGTCTTACAGAAATCACAATTAAATTTTATCTTCACATTCTAAATTTATGCTCTGTATAAATTCTGAATAAAATGAGAGTAAAGATAATTCAATTTTTTTTTCGTCCGTTCTAATTATGGTGAGGAAAGTAACTATGTTTCTTATTGCTTGTACAGTGGCGGCACACCGTCTTGATTAGTGGTCCTGTGTTATAATGTTGTATTCTTAAAACACTCATACTATATTTAGATGAATATTAAAAATTAAGTGGCCATAAAATAAATTGTTTATAACCGAGAAAACCTAAATATGGATCTCATCCTTAATAAATAAGAGTTGAAATATGCTTTCCACTTATGAGAAATCATTGAATTTTTATATGCATTCAATTATTTTTACAAGAATGCAAAATATAAATTATTTTACATTCTCTAAGCTATAGAAATAGAAATATTGTACCGACTAAGCCACAATAGCTAGATATAAATAAAATTATCTTATATAATCCCTTATGTTCATTATACAGCAGAGTTTAGTTATATACTGTGTACAAATGGACCCATGGCCATCTATATTACCCATTGCATTGAATAAACTTTCGCATTGACTTCAAATTTTAGAGTTCGTTGATACAGCTTTTGATTTGGATTGATCTTCAAATAGAATTCAAATCTTTTGAATTCTACCAGCCTGTTACAAAAAAACTGTCCCCTCTCATAGAACTTCTTCCCTTAAAAAAGCATTTCAATTATTACTTGTGCTACCTCCTTCTGAAATTTCCTACCCACTTCGATTCGTAAAACTTAGAATTATTTTATTTTATTTTATTAAGAGTTGTTTTATTTTTGATATACTATTGTATTCTTTTTTATTTTATGTTTTTCCTGTTGACAATATGTGCCGTATTTACTGAAGCTTTTAATTTGTACGTAATACTGCCAGACAATTGCTACAGCATTTGTGTAATGTTATTATACTTATGGGACAGTAAGTCCCAGAATAATGATTTTTTTTTTCGTTTCATATGTAAAGACCCGCGATGACTTCGGGATTGCTTAGTCCTGCCTGGGCTTCTACCTACCTAGTCTAGTGCTTAGTACCTACCGGTTTCTGTTTCGCTCTGGCACAATAGAATTTTTTCCATGAATGGTTTGCTTTTTTAAATCCTTGTCTGTAACCAATGATTGATTGATTAAGCCCCTCGTCATGCAATTAAGATTAAGAGCCAATAGACTTGGCCCTCAACGACTGAGATGCGAAGAAAATCTCATCTCAAATGAAGACCTTAGGAAGACCACCCAATTCCTCATTTTGATTCTTGATTAAAAGAAGATAAAAGGTTTGACAAATGTAAAATAGAATCTGAAGAGAGGTTTTAGGAAGAAAACAATAACTGATCCTTCGTTTTAAAAACCTTGATGTGCTACATAGGAAATGTTATTCTCTCACAGATAAGAACTCACAAAAGAATCCATTAGAAAAAAAGAAAGTTATAGATTTTATATTTGAATTATAAATTAAAGGTTTGAAATTTTATGAAAACCTTTTGCCCAGCATTTTGTTACGGAACTCAAACATTGATGTTTTATAATAACTGTTCTCTTTCAAGAGAAGTTAAATAAGTGACGTCACGAAAAAGTCTTCACAACAAAAAATATATATTAAAAAAAAAAAAAAAAAAAAAAGAATTAAAATATTTCCTTTTACCAAATCAACAACTATTTAGAGACCAGAAGATTATAAATGAGAATGTAAAGAGGCCTTCAAGGTATAAAAAGATGATCATTTGATAAAGGTTTAAGTTCAGGGACAGATCTTGAGATGCTTTAAACAAAAACAGTCTTCCTACCTGTAGCCACCTACAGCGCCATCAGTTGCCAAGAACGCGAAACTTTGGATACACGTTTCAGCGTTTTGGCGAATCCTCGACAGATAGCACCTATCACCTGTATTTTAAAACACTTTTACTGAAATACACAATGGGAATTCTTTTAGGATTTTTCATTCATTTGTAACATTTTCTTTTCTTAACTTTGTAAATATATTTGAGAAGTTTTTTTTTAATTTTGAAATATATTTAGGGTTTTACTATATTTTCAAAATAAGCTTAAAACGTAAAAATAATGATTAATTGAAAAAATGAATTGTAATGAAAGCTCCTAAAAAAAAAATATTACTATGTCTTTGTAATTATATTTATGTAGGAACTTATTTTTTTGTTTATTTTTATTTCTTCTGTGGATAAATTGGTATCAACGACCCAGTGTTATATAAAACAATATAGTTTTTATGTTTTTGTTTAAATTTTATGTTTTTGTTTATTAATATAGATATTATGAGTGCTAATAAAATAACAAAAACCAGAATATAATATGAGTCACCTCTACCGTTCCTTAATCAGTCAGCAAAACAGGCAATAGACAAATAAATAAAAAAATAAAAAAACTGTATAATTTTCATTTACAATTTATAAAATTTCATAAACAAATTTTGTATTATATTGTTTAACTTACCGCATTTAAGAATTTTTTTTTTTAACTTTATAAACAATTGATAAAGGTTTAAAAACTATATAATCATTTTAAATCTAATCTAATCATATAAAAATCAGCATGTTTAAATATTATTAAAATTAGATCAATATTTTTACAACAGTTTATTATTTCTATTTTTTGGGACCGCTTTCTTGACTTACATTTCATTACAACTTTTTTTTTTTTTTTTTTTATTTGTAAGCAGGGCCATGCCCTATACAAAGAAGTTCGGCTATATATTGTGTACAATGAAATAAGATACAAACATTAATACAACTACAAATATTATGCACATTATCATACTCATCTAATAATAATTCAAATAATATACCAAAGCACTTTGAATAAACTAAGAATTAAATACAACTAATAAAAATTAAATACATATTTTTCTATCTAAATAATAAAAAATACCTAATAAAATAATTAACACTTTTTTTTATGTCCTTTATAAACCTTTAACCTTTATCAAAGATCATATTAAACTACTAATTTCAAGTACATATAAATATATGTCATATCTCAGGCAAATAGGTATATACATGATACTGATATTTTACAGTTAAATCTACTATATCTCAGTAAAAAAATTTCTGATTTTAATTATATTTAAAATAAAATATGCCAGTTTTTTTGCTTCTATTTCATTTTGTGGATTAAGTATTTGAAAACTGTCATTTGAATCAATGCTAGGGTAATAAGTGTTACGCAGGCCATTATAAATTGGGCAAGTGTAAAGAATATGTCCGAGGTCTTCATTAGTTTTCATATTACAAACCATACAGATTTCTTGAAGATTAATTTATGTGATTTTATCTGGAGTGGTTATTTTTATTATATGTTTTCCTGTAGTTCTTAACTGTACAATAATTCTGGTGAAAATAATATTTATCCGTATATTAATGCAAACAGGGATTGAACCGGTTGGATTAATGCTATTGTAGAATGTGCTAAAATTCGACTGCTGGATAGAGGATAGACATTTCATTACAACTTGGTAATATAATAATATTATGTAATGTATAGTTTGATATTTTAGAAAATTTTTATAACATTTTTATAATACACGGACTATAAAAGCATTCAGATGCAATGTCTACAAAAAACGTATATTTTATTCTTCTTTGTCTGCCTGGTGCTTTAAAAAATTCTAATATTTTTCTACTTTATAAAAGTAAATAAGGTATACAAAGATGAATATGTCAGATTCGGAGATTATACTTTTAGGTTTTGGTAAGTTAAATATAATTGTTAAAAAATGTAGTATGATCCAGACAAGCACGCACAATTACATGTGTGTATATTATCAAAATAGTTTCTGGTACTTATCATTTTAAATTAATAATTTTATTATTTACTGTTACTTATTCGTTTAGCTTCGATATAATAAAATTAAGTAAAATATCAACCGTAATAACTTAAAAATAGGTATACATCCTTAATCTGAAATATCTTATGTAAATTTTAATGAATTTTATATCATTGGTACTATAATATGTATAACTGTTGTCCAAGAAGTTCATTTTAAAGTCAAAATATTGCTAACCAAAGTTTGTGTATTTGGTGAAGAAATACTTCTAGTGTGGATGATGATAGCGCTTTTGTTTAGTTACTGTTGTACAGTGACATTATTAACAGAATTAGATTATTAACTGCAACAATTCGGTGAGCTTAACGATTTCACTAGGACACAATGCTTTCAGAATGATGTGTTCTAGAACCTTTTGCAACTCATATAAAAGAAAGTTTCACCGTTCATTATTAGAGATAGTCCCAGAAATAAACGTTGCAATAAGGAAATGCAGTTTACAAAGAACCAATAACAGTATGCAGGCCGTGATCCGTGTCACATGGAACAATGAAACAACCGTTTGTTATACAATCTCCAATAAATGTTTAGCGTACTGTGGGCGAAAATGTCATTTGATGGTGACGCGAACGAAGCGATTTGACTATGAGATGAGAGGAATTGAATAAGATATGATGAAGCGTGTCGCATCATCGCAGCGGCCACAGCCTTAATTTCTCTCCTATCGTTAAGAGGCTGTTGTGCAAACGAGGACGGAAAAGGAGGCGATCAGAAGGTCGTACAAGAGGATATATGGCAGGTTGGCCAACTGTCTGCATCCTTTAATTCTTCAGAAGACGATGAAGTCATCCGTTGTATGTTAAGGAGTTCCCTCGGAAGTTGACAAATATTGCTGGAATGAAGCCTACCTATTGAGATGCTTTATTTTATTGTTTTAAAGTTCACCTCCATTTCAACATGTTTAACCTAAAAACCAATTTTTATAAAATATACTAAATAATCTCCGAACTGTGATAAATTAAGCATGATAAATGTTCGAAATTAATGATCCGTAATAATATCTTTTCAATCAAACCACTAAACTTGTAAAAACCTCTTTAAAAAGTTTTACGAACAATAATATAAACCATATTGATTCCAGAAGACCTGGCGAACAAGGGGAAGACACACTCAGTCTCTCACTGATCGTGTTGACAAATTTTTTAGAGGTACTAGGTCAAAAAATGTAAGATACGTACTTTGGCGTTTTGGCTTATGGGCCGTAGGAGCCAAGAAAAAAAAAATTAAATAGTATTAAACTATTTTATTTTATATTTAGAGTTTAAAAAATTATATTGACGATTCTTGCATCAATCTTTTATTATTTATTATTTATTAATTATATTAATTATTATTTAGTGCAGATTCAAAGAAAATAAAGCCGCTTCGTAGATTTTGGTTTCAGTTAATTTAAATCTAACAAAAAAATTAGATCTTCTAGAAAACTACCTTTATAGATTTTTTCACCCAAATAATAATGTCAGATTCCAATTCAGCGCCCTAAATAACATATAAAAACGTTTATTCACTAAAAATAAAAAATAGCATTTTTTTACCCTCTTCCAAGGGAATGAAATTTTTAAACCTATTATTTGTAACTTCTTTGTTAATCGTCATTACTTTTTTACGCAATTCAACTGGATTGGAGAGGAGATTCTTACATACAGCTTTCTTTTGTATATAAATGAAAATTCAATGTACAAAAAATTGAAAAATCTGAAAAACATTTCAATTTTTAATTTGAGTTTAAACCAGATAGGTTTAAAAGACTAAAGAAATTTCAAGTGTATTTTCACCATATATTTTAAGTACAAAATGTGAAATTGATACGTTTAACCGCTTAAGCATAATCAAGTTTTTGTCAATTAAAACAAAAATTGCTTACCTTTTGGTCAGCCAACTTTTGAAGGTTATTTCTAGAATACTGAATTAGAATCTGACGTCAGTTTTCGTGTTAAAATACCTATAAAGGTAGTTTGATTATAAATCTATTCATTTTTTTAGAATTTAATTCACCAAAACTAAAATCTATAAAGTGGTTGTATTTTTCTTTTAATTTGCACTTAGAAATAAAAATTTTGGTGCAAGAATCATGGCAATATAAAATTACTTTAATTCTATTTAATTTGTTTTTCTCCTATAGGGCCCATTAGTCGGAACGGCAAAATACGTGTCTAATATTTTTTGACCAGGAACCTCTAAAAAAATTGTCAACAAGATCCGTGAGAGACAGTGCGTCCTCCCCTTGTAGGTCAACGAAAGTCTTAAGGCTTGGGCACACAGAAAGCGGTCTGTCGCTGCGGTTTGCGATCCAGTGGCTGTCGCAGCGGTCTGCAATATAGGGACGTCATACAGGGACCTAACACATTCTGGTGAGCGGTCCGGTCTCGTGGCGTGGGTCCGTGGTCCTGCGTTTTTTATATTGAGTATGAGCTGAGACGAAGAAATTCTCCTTCTGCTATTTGCATTGCAAAGGCCAGAGAGGAAATACGATGAAATTAATAAGATGTGTGTATGAAATTAATAAGAAGAGAAAACAACTAGGGGAATATCACCGTTTATGCATCGAACTAGAGTCACATGATGAGATAGGTTTTTCAAATATTTCCGGATGTCGCGACAATGTTTCGAGGATATGCATAATTTGATAAAATGTAAAAATGTAAAATACGGTATTACTAACTTAACCTTTATGTAATGGAATCTTTCATCGTATAAAATAAAAATAATTGTTAGCTGATTATGGATAAACTGTGTTAAAAATGCAAACCAATCACGAATGGTACAGGGAAATTAGCTGCTGCAAATTGTTCGTTACACTTAACTTTTTAGTTAGGTTTGCTATAAAAGCGTGTTTTTCTAGTTTTTTTTTTAACAATAATTTTTGTAATTTTAAATAATGAGGTTTTAAAGCATAAATCACATATATATATTTTTTTAAAAATACCAAGGGTACGTATTTTGGAAATTACGAAAACAATTTTTGGGCGTTTCGAAAAGATTAAAAATGAACGAAAAATATATTAAGTAATATATCCTTATATAATCTTATATATATATATATATATATATATATATATATATATATATATATATATATATATATATATATATATATATAATATATAGGGCATTTAAAACCCAAAAGAATAACACGAATTTGAGCTCTCTAAGAGCTATCTTTAAGGACGAAAAAGCTAATTCTAATTGTGGATGGAGAGAGTGGCCAAGGATGTCCTTCCTCGGCCTCAAAAAATCGTCAGATCCTGGCAGATCTGTAAAACGCTAGCCCACCGAACATGTCATAATTGTCATATTTCGCCAAAATATACATATTTAGCATGCTAGCGTGGGTGTTTCACGGTATTTAATATAAATTACATATATATATGATATAAAAGAAAATTTAGCCAGCTTTGAGATGAAAAAATGAAATTTGAATCGGTTCAATAGTTTTGGAGTTATAATGAATAATGTGCCAAAAAAACGTGGATTTCATAAAAGTACGGGATCGTTAGCGTTTTGGCATGTGTATTTCAAGAGACCCTATTAAAACTTCATATATACAGTCCAATAGCAAATTTGACTACCTTTTAGATAAAAAAAAAGAAATTTTGAGTCGGCCGAATAGTTTCGGAGTTCTGGTGACTAATGTGCAAAAAAACATGGATTTTACAACAATTCGGGCTTTTTAGCGTGCTCTTAAGGGACATTATAAGAACTTCAGATTTAATAGTCCAATAGTACATTTCATCATCTTTAGGATAAAAAAAAGTAATTTTTAATCGGACGAATAGTTTCGGAGTTATTGACAAAAAAGTACAATAACCATATTTTTGCGGAGAAGTGGGGCTGAGCCCAGTTGGCCAAATTCCTTTTTGGATACCTTACGTCTGACAAAAAAAAACATAACGACATAAATTGTAGGTCATTTCCTCCTCTTTATTTTAAAATGATTTTTTGTTAGTTACAAGCAAAATAAGGAAAAAAATTAAAGCTTTTTTACTTTTTCTTCTAATTTTTCTCGTATTTGCCGATCAAGTTAAGTTACTCATAAGTGCCGATAAATTTTGTTGGAAAACTTTAGATTCGTGTTCAGCTCCCCAAAAAAATATAAAGTAAGCCATAAAAAAAAATTACCCATAAAATTTCCCCTTCAAGCCTTATTTTAAAACAGTCAAATGGACTAAACACACACTGACTTAAGATAACTATCCTAAAATGTAGTAACTAACAGCAACCAAGTAGGAACAGTTGATTTTTCAGTGTATTTTCTTCCGTTTATTTGCAGTATTTGCTGAAAAGGAAAAGATAAAAAAATATTCAAGAGAGGGCATATCCTTTTTTGTATAAGACCTTCACACGAATTACCAGCCATCCTACGTATCTACTACTATAAACTAATATGGCTAACTATTCTTCTTGAAAAGAACATTTCTGATTTGTATACATTTATTTTTTAGCGATAAGAAACAAGTGGCTTTTTTTTCTTCCTTTTTTTTTTTATAAACTACTTAAGCAATTTTAGCTTGTATTTTATCGCGTCTATTATGACAATTTGTAAATTTGTATCTATTCTTCAATTCGAATATGTTCAAAAATAATTTGACACAATAAAATATGTATGATTTACTTACTTACTTACTTAAATTCGGTAACTCGAATAATAAAAAGCAGTTAATCCTTTATTTAGTAAAAGGTCTAAAATAGCCACATAATTACAAATTTCCAGAGTATAAGAACCAAGACAACCACCATCCTCGTGGGAGTTCTTTCTTTTTTGTTATTGATTTTTCATTTTTAATATTATTATTCATTTCCATAACTAGAGTAGCAAATAGCAAATTAAAATGAACCATCTGTTTCTTAATGCTGATTTTTCTTAGATTTGAATCTACTCTAAAAATAAATAATAACTTATATTTCTCATAAATAGTTCTTTACTATCTTAAGAAAACACGTTAAGTCTATACAGCATTATCTTTACAGAACAAACAAATATTATTACTAAATCTAGTTATGAAGTAGGTTACATATTAATTTGCCACTAATAATGTCACTTAATTAAACAAAAGTTAAAAATTTTAAAATTGCATAATATTCAAAAAAATTATTTTTTTCAAATTCTAAGCCTCTGTTGGCACAAAATCATTTTCTCTTCCTTTTCCTAATTTTCTTTTGAAGGCTGTCTTTATGAATTTGAATAATATTGTCTTTACTTCCGCGAACCGCTCCTGAAATACTTAATATTTGGATTTTAATAATTGATGAATTCTTCAATTATTAAAAGGTTTTTAAAATTTAAAGTAAACATTGTTTTTTTTTTTTTTTGTGATGAAGAAAATACCAACAACTTCACTTTCAATAAATTCAAGTTAACTTACAACCCTCAGCTCTTTACTATCGGCCTTGAGAGATGGATACGTAGTTGAATTTTCAAAGAAAACGACAGAAGAAGAAAATATTTGGGGTCTCGATGTTTATCTGTTTACACAAATAAGAAGACTGCTTTGGGCAAGCAACCTGAGCTAGATGGGTTAATGTGACCTGCCACAGAGAGCTCTCAAAGAGCGGGTGCATGAAAGAACCATGAAGCAAGCATCTTGCATCTCAGCATACGCTAGGAGCTAGTTGAAAATTTAAATAAAAAGATCCGAATTATATAGGAAAATGAGGAAAACTCTGATAAAATAGGCCAAGGCTCTAATTTTTCTAGTGTCGATTTAATAATAAATAAAAATAATATTTGAATTATTAGTTTAGTCAAGTTAAGAAAAAAAAAAATACTAACTCTTTCTGAGAACTCGGCTTGCACTATAAATATGTGTTTATGTAAATCTATAAATATTCGTTTGAATAATTTTATAAGTTGTATTTTTTTTTAATTATCTTTGTTTTGTTCCATTTCGAATCTCATTTATTTTAAAATAAACCATTTATAATTTAATCAAGTCATTGTAAAAGCTTACAGATTATAGTACTAAAAGGTATTACGTACAGATTTAGTTAAGTATTAACAAAAGTTAATTGTTTTAATCATTTTTAACTTTTAATTAAGTAATACCACAGGGAGGGTGGTCTTCTATAAATAATCTGGTTGATTTCAATGCTATTTTATTAAAAAATATAAATGGAATGTATGTACAAAGCGTACACCGGTTTCATGTACAAAAATATACACAAGTTATGGTTAGTTAGAGCGTTGCCATGGAGATCCTTCTACTGGTACTGAGGTTGTGGCTGAGGTGGGAGGGACCTGATGTAGTCGAGTGCTCTTGCGATCTCGACTGGGATCGGTGGAGGGGTTGGGATGGCATCTCCTTCCGCTCGGAAGCCACCCTCGTCAGCGACCCAGTTGATCCTCACTGGGGTACCATCGGGGGCGGTGTAGGAGTAGGATCCGGTGATGACCTGGGCCTCGTCTTGGGTTCCTGGGTTCTTTAGAATTCCTTGGGCCTGTCCTGAGATGCCGTTTTCAGTCTCGTACCTGCAATAAATGATGAAATTGTTAGTATACCAGAGACGCATTTTTAATTTGTTTTCATTTTATAAGAAATATGGTATTTTAGATTGCTACTATAACAAATAAAATGATAAAATTAAAATCATCTCAGATATGTTCTGATTCAATTATATCTTACCACTTCATAAATCAATAGCAAATACCATGAAGAACGAAAATGCATAAAACCATTTAAGCAGACTTAGATATTAAGAAAATATACTACCATTTGTTACAATCGTATTATGGTTACCTAATATCGTGTATTTTTTTTTTTTTTTCTCTTTCAATTCTTTTATTCACACCTGTTAAGTGAATTAGCTGAAAGTGTGATAATACAGGCCTAATAGACATAAGGGAAAGTAATGCTCTACATTACCTCCTCCTGACATGAATTAAAAAAATTATTTGAGCGAATCTCTCATTCAGCTTCTTTTAAGTCATCTGAGAGTATTTCCGGGTAGGTCAGACGTGGCCATGTCATTAATGAGTATGTTATTATGTCCATGAAGTCTGTCGTGAAATAATCTATAATGGCTATGAATAGTCTGTTTAATGTGAGTACTTGTAAACCCGAGTGAAATGTGTGGTTTGCAATGTACCAAGGTGATTTCGTGATTAGTCTACGTATTTTTTTATTGAAATATTTGTATTTTTTAAGGTGTTAATTTTTTGCAGTTCTGGATATTTGTGTGGCGTAAGTGCACGTGGGCTTAAGTAAGTAAGTACAAGCCTCTGTCACGTCAAATAAAAATAATTTTCTTAGGCAGAACTGCCTAAAAGATGAAGAGGTTAAGATATACTATAGTGAATAGGATTTATATACTTTTCCTATTCCAAATCCATAAAACATAGACGGTACAGTTATGATAGTTCTTTATGTCAATAACAATTAATAATATGAAAATACTGTTGCAATTTATTATTGTTTTTAAGGGGTTGTATTAATTTACAGTTTAAATTAGTTCTTTAATGCATAGTTTGAACATAACTGTTAGATAGTTAATTTCTGAGTATTAGTCATCGACCACTGACTACAAAAATATTTGGAATCACCAACTTGCATTCTATTTTAATATTTGTTTATTAATCTTGAAATTAATTAAGCCTCTCTCATAATTGGTTTCATTTATTTACAATTTTCTCTATAAATTCATGTTGCATGTTTTCCGTGGCCTTGATGAATCAAAGTACAATGTTTATGCACACAAATACTTTAAACCCAACTATATAAACATAGTTGGAAAAATCTGTGAAATGACATGGTAATTTTATATAAATTGTTGATGCATCGCCTTTCATGGCCAAATCATTTGACCACTCAGGCCAAACAAGTTATTTAAATCATACTCTTCAGCGTGTGTACTTATATTTTGACGACGCGATTGGTGTTTGCAATATCTACAGGCGGGGGCTCTCACGCCAAGGTCGATGAATGATTATTATTTCCTGAATCATCTAAATTTAAAATTCTTCCCAATGAATTAATGGTGATTTCTTCCTTGTAGAATCAAATAATTAATGTCCTGAATTTGTTATATGAATGAGTCTGTGTCATCCATATTACTCAATACCCTTGACTAAGGCAGCTTTTAATCATTTAAAAAAATAAATAAAAATAAAAAAAAATATATATATATATATATATATATATATATATATATATATATATATATATATATATATATATATATATATATTAAAAATATAATTATAAAAGGATATAATCCTGAATGAGTAAATACTTAACTGGTATAACTACATACTACAAGGTGGTTAAAAATTATTGACAAATATTTCGATTTTTTTTTTTAACAAGAAATATCCTATTACTTTTTTAAGTGGAAACCGAAAGGTGGATAATCTCCATGTATGTGGTGAGGCAATTTGGAAATTGCCCAATTATCAAATAAACAGGAAATATATTTTTCTAAAATATATTTAGCATATTTCTAACCAATCGGATAACAAACTGCAAAAAGGAACAAGAGTAGCACTGAAGGCATTCCTCTACGCTCACATTTGATTCAAGGATTTTACGCATCAGTCATGCTTGTCTCTCTTCTTCGCTCCTTTACGTCTCATGACATACTAAGCAGAAGATATCCTCTTATATTTTTTATTGTTTTCAACCGGATCTGACATTGTGATCAGTGATAGAACGGTAGTTTGTATTCGGAACCGTATCAGAATATTAAATCGCTTCGGTAATAATGACTTTTTCTTCTTTTAAGATCTTCAATCTGATTGGAATGGAATAAATATATATAAGATTTGCTCAAAGTTACTTATAATATATATGTATACAGTTGTAAATATCAATAAATAAAATTAATTTTTATATATATATATATATATATATATATATATATATATATATATATATATACATATATATATATATATATAATTTTGGTTGTAATGTGCCCAAAAATTAGTTGCGATAAGTTACACGTGATTTAATTGTAACGCAGTATTCCCTTTCTTTGAGGAACTTGAACTCGGCAACTTTTCTGCATTATCAATATTATAAGTATCAATCAAATGAATTCATTAAATCAAAATGAAAAAAAAAAGTGATCATACATACCAGACTAAAATGGTGTGAAACAGCCCGACGTTTTCCACTTCTTCAACATTTACTAGACAAACGTTCAAACCTTCTGATAAATTACAAGAGACCCATTTGCATGAATGTAATTAGAACTGCATATATGGAGTTGGGCATCCTTATATCATCCAATTCGTCTCGTAGCCTTACAACCCAAAATCCTCAGTGCACCTTACTTCGTGCAAAAAAAAAAAAAAAAAAAATATCCATAAAGGTCTTTAAGTTTAATCCAGATACCGATCCTTTCATGGTTAACTCTTTAACCGATTAAATTCACTAGATTCTGAACTTGTTTCCCATTCTATTCCAGATAACCCTGCTAGGCCTCTTCTAATGAAGATGACCTCAGAACCTTCTGATAAAGAACGTTTATTGTAGTGCTACGTGTAGTTGCTTCACAAGCTAATGACTTGTCATTTTGAGTTTTATCTTCACCTTTACTGATGTATTTTTATTGAACTGTATGCAGTTTTAAATTTGTATTAATTAGATAAAAAAATTAATACTAATCTTTTTATATCGGAATATGCTGAAACCTATTATCTTATTTTTTTATTCCTATTTGATATATAAAACTCAGGAGTTTTATGATGTTTAATCATTTGGGAAAAGAAAATTATATGCGAAGGATCGAAGTAAAATCTCCTTAACAACTGAACTCTGTAGGTACCATTAGAGCTGACATTGTTGGATCGGGGCTTCTCAACATTGGTTATGATATAGGGTGGAAGATAAAAGAATAAGATGAAAATACAAATTATAGAGACAAATAAGTAATCAGTTTTGCATACGCATAGTTGAAGTTTCCGTCGAATTGGGTTTCCTGGTCATTCTTGAGAATCCTGGCTAAGGCCTCTCCTGAAGCCTGCCTTGGAGCGAAAGGTGTAAGAGGTATGGCTGGTGCCTGAGGAGCAGGGGCCGCTGGGGCAGGCTGGCTGTAAGGTCTCAGCCTCAGCTGCTGGCTCTGGCTGCTGTACTGAGGGGCTGACAGCGCGCTGCCCACCACTGCGAGGACGGCTAAGGTCTGTTGGAATAATCAAAATGTTATTAAAAGAAAGTCTTTTAACCTCGTGGAATTCATAAACAATTTTAACTTGAGTTGTTAAGAAAAATTAAAATAAACAGCATTATGAATATATATTTTTATTCACCTCTATTTTCGAATAAAAAAACCAGTGAATGTTCTAGAAAAAATATATCATAAATAAGAAATGTAAAACATGAGTGAGACCAGAACCTATCGATACTCCTTCCTGACTTTCGGTCTCTTTGTGATTATTTTAGGTTGTTTATTACTGAAAGAGGTCCTACATCCAGAGCTCCTCTCCGAATAAGGCTTCGGTACTTATTGTCCGGAATATTTATTGCAGCCGTGCTTTGTATAGTAACAGTTGTTACTATACATTGTTTTTTTTGATAATAATAGACAATATTCTGTATTTTGTTTCGATGTGGTATAGTTCAGTGGTTAAAAGTAGGTCTGTATGCAGTGTTCTATGACTTATGTATGCTGGAGATCGTGTGATCATTCGTAATGTTTGTGATTGAAATGTTTGTAGTTTGGTATATGTGATTTTATTTAACTAAACCGTTAATCTGTGATGCGTAATTTCATATGGGTTTTAGTGAGTAATTGTATTTAGGCGCTCTCTTAGTTTGAGAGAGGATCTTCTTTGTAGCAGGGAAAACAATTGTCGTCGACGCTTGAGGAGCCCAGGTCATTCATATATCAGATGTTATTTCTAAGTATTTTTGCTGTGCTAGTCTGCGGAATTGGTTTGTTCTATAAGTGTAAAGATGGACATGTGTGTTATGACTTTTCATTGTTTAGTTTTATTTTAAGAAATTAATTAACTCTATACTAATCTGAGAAGATCTTCCGAAGTTTGGACTTTGGTTTTATCTGTTGCAGATTTCATTAGTTATTCATAATATTAAAGGAATTCAAGCATTTAGTGGATTGCTTATTTAATGATTTAAAATCAATCAAAGTATATAAAAACACAACTGAAAGAAATCATACTTGCGTTGTAACGTTACAAGGATATTAGCGATTTATTAAAAAAAACAAAAAAAAAAAAAAAAAAAAAAAAAAAAAAAAAAAAAAAAAAAAAAAAAAAAAAAAAAAAAAAAAACAATATCCACAAAGATGTCCGCTCTATTTCAGATTTTCAAATTGAAATATTTACCTTTCATAATAAGGCAGCACAACTTAATACCAAGCTCAATGAGCTATCGTCAATTGTTACGTACGTATTTATTTTATAGGTTGATGACCGAACTGCTCCTGAACCTGCGAAATACTAGATGAAAGTACATTCTCGGCAAGGTCGGTCGGTCGGTCGCTATACTTTCACTGACAATGAGATA